>JAUZNC010032835.1:0-20065 GCA_034780395.1 Vannuccia rotundouncinata
TAAATCGACTATTATTCCCGCATAAATTTTATAGATTTTGACCAATAAAATGAATAAAATGAATATATCTGTGCATATTTTTTATTTTTTGATAAATCTGCTTTTATCTCCCTAATCTGCCTTAAATCGAGCAGTTTATTGCGAATTTAAAGAATCAGAGAATATGGTCAATTAAGAGACCGCAAATAATTTATTACTCGAGTGCAAGTCAAAGTACCTAAGACGAAAGTTGGTGGAAAAGGGTACAATGTCGTTCTTGCTGAAGCAATAAAAATTGCGGAAGCCCAAGAGGGGGTAGATATTCAAATAAAGAAATTTTATACAAACAATCATGAACACACAGTATCGCAAATATACCAAAAAACGTCAGTGAATAAAATATCAGGAAAAAAACAACTATGTTAACAACAACATAAACAACTTCAATAAATCTTTTGACGGAAACAAAGATTTTTGATGTAATAAAGATAAAATTTTCTCTAAAAGTCCTATTAAATGTCCTGTCTTTAAAATGATTAGTAGAAAATATGGACTCAAACGTCAATTTGCTATCTGCTGTAAGACAAAAACAAGGAGAATGGAAAAGGAATAAGTTTTGAATCACTTGGAAGAGAATGAGCATTGTTCATTTCATTTAAACAAAATGAGATAGGTTGATTGCTGTACATCACAGGAAAGGATATAGAAGCTGCATTGGAAATGCTTATTAACAGCTGTGGATCAACAACCAATGTTATTGAAAAAGAAACTTAATGGATATGGTTAAAATAAAAAAAACATACAATGTGAATCTTGGAAGACCAATGAGAGATTTCATCTTTATGGAAATTCGCAACCTTTGCAAATAATTGGCAGAATTAAAACAACTATAAAGTATAATGACATATCTGTGGAAGCTGAGTTTTTAATATTTGATGGAAAAGATGAACCTCTAATGAGAATAGAAAAAGACACAGAAATTACAGTTCATATAAATATATCTGTCAACCAATTTGAAACCAATTAAAGAGTCTTTTCCAAAGCTGCTGGAAAGTCAATAAAATTGATTATTGATGAAACAGTTATACCAATAGCACAGCAAGCAAGGGGGGTCCCATTCAGCCCGAAAAAAAGTGGTAGTAGTATCGCGCACTTTATTCTGATTGGTGGATTGAGAAGGGGGGTAGGGGGCAATAGGCCTGGGGGTGTTAGGTTTCACTTTCTACCATTTTAAATTAATACGAATTGACTCTTTTCAAAATCTTACTTAGATTTCTTCTGCAGAATAAATTGTATTCTTTTAGCTATATATATATATAATTCAATATATTGGGTTAAGGGTGGTATTTTGAAACAAAACTCCGGTAAGACCATCTCAAGACCGATCTCAGTCTCAAGATTTGCTCGAGATTTGTTTCAGAATACCGCCCTAAAACCGCTTTAAAGCCTTAATTCTTACTGACCAATGAATCTTCGGATTTAAAATCTGACGTTTAGGCGTCTGAATTAGACTTTTAGCACAATAGTAGTTTTAAATCTGGAGAATACCGGAGATTTATTTAAGAATGTCCCTATAATTTGTACAAGCTAGCTGCGCTAATGTTGAATATACAGTATATTTTGAATAATTTAATTTGTTTTTATTTTCAAATATGTGGCAGAACATTTAAAATAAAAATATTAGTCAGGATTGTCTTTATATAATGGTAAGTACTGTTATACGCTTTAAATTATACTTTTGGGAATGATCATTTTAACATTATTTAGAAATCTAATTTTATAATATGCGGACATTTATTATTTAATATTTCTCAATTCCTAATAATAAATTGCTAACAATAGTTGTAAATGTATTTTAAAGAATAATTGCATATGAAATATTGCATGAAATGAATTAGAATAAATGAATAAATCCATTTTCATGCATTTAAATCATCTAATTCATTTATATTAAACAATAACTATGCACCATATGGATATATTTTATCAAATACAATTAGGTTATATTCATATTTTATTTCTTTTCAAAAAGTCATACATTTCTTTAACTTGGTGAGCATTATTTATCTTGTTGAAATTGCTGATTTATCATTTTATCTCATGATTTTTTCTGACTGTTATAAAAAAGATTCATTTGTGACAAGCCTTTTTATATAAAAAAAAAATAGATTGCAAATGTCCAAAATCTAGTCTATGATAATTCCATTGAAAAAATAATGTTTTATCTAACATATTTCTAAATTTTAAGATATTTAATAATTTAAAATGCATATAATACATAATTGTTTTTAAATATATGGTATATATGATTGTAAAAACATGTAAAACACAATATTTTTTTCAAAAAAGGCCAGGGAATTTAGTGTCCATCTCTCTGAACATCTGAAAACTCATCCCTGCCTGGCCCAAAAAATTTAGTCTTAAAACAACCTGTTTAAAAAAAAACTTAATGTCCCAGTCTACATAGATCTAGACTAAGCTTAACAAAACTAACCTAAACTATACAATATTATCAATGCTTAACTTATGCTATACTTATGCTTATAATAGTTTTTTTTTTGATTTTTTACTTAAAATCATAAGTAAAAAATCAAAAAAAACACTATTATCTAATTTTGTGATTTGGGACAGACCAAAAATTAAAAATCTAAATTTTCCTTTTTTATTTAAACAAGTTGTTTTAAGCTAAAATATTTTGGCATGTGTTTTTCATACATTTGGGCTGGGCCAAAAATTAAAAAAGTTTTTGGATCTGGGCCAGATTATACCAACATTCAATGTAATGATCAAGAAAATTATTAAAAGATTAACAATCTGCACTTATTATTAATATGTGCTCAGGATTTATACAGATCTTTAAATTCTGCATCTTTATTTCTACAATATTTATAAATATTTTTTTTAATAATAAATATGTTTTTACCTATAAATAATTTTTAACTAAATTATACTTATAAATACTATTCCATAAATATTTTTACTTGTTTTTTATGTTACTACATTATTAATATATGTTAAAAAATGTCTTAACATTTTTTTTAGTCAAATGGTCTTTAAAAGTATTTTATTTTCTAGTCAAAGGGTCTTTAAAAGTCTTAAATTTTTTATTAGAAGCCTGTACAAACCCTGTGTGCTGTATAAATTATCAATTTGCAATTAGCACAATGATTTACATATTATTTTTGTGAAATTGACTGCTTTATTTTTAATTAAAAAAAATTCTATTATAAATAATAACTTAGATGTACATTTTTTGTTTTGCTTACTTTTATTGAATTTGTTTTATTAAATAATTTACACATCACTGTTGTGAATTTGACTGCTTTATATTGAATTAAAAAATAATAATTCTATTAAAAATAATTATTATTTTTATTTTTCATTGAATTTGTCACTGAATCAATTGTTAATTTGTGCAGCACATATTAGTAATAAGCATAGATTGGTAAAATGTACCTAACAGTGATACATTATTAATGTCAAAATAATTTAAAATTTGTTTTTTATCTTTCACAGGGCATTGGAAGCACTTTTTTGTTGATAAAAATCACCAAACTAATAATTTTGATTTTATTATTTAGTTATGTATACAGAAATCATATTAGAAATTTAAAAATAAAAATATTTTATCAAGGATACTTTTTTTGTCAAAAAATCCATATTTTGCTTTATTAAAAAAAAAAAAATTATTTAAATTATTTTTTACTTAGTATAAATAAAACATTAACTAAACAATGACAATTTGTTACATCAGATGTTTCACCAGATGCCAAAAATAATAATATAACATATCTGGACTATACAAATAAAAGGTCTTAGGAGTAAAAAAAACTATATATTTTTTTAAATTGTCTCATGCATTCATGAAAACTATAAGAATTTGAAATTGATGTGGATCAAGCTGATACCTCAAAGTTTCTCAATGAAGTTTACCATTGACACTGACTTACAAGTGTGCAATATTTTACTTGGTATTATGGCACATGGCTCTATGAACCCCCGCTGCTAGTGTAAGATGGACAAAGCCCATTTCAAGAAGAAGCCAGGACAATCAGTTCCTTAAAAAGTCTTTTTGGGATTATATTGATACAGGATGCAAACAAAATTTGACAACACTGTTCACCCAAGTATTGTCAAAGGTATGGATACTGATTTGGTACTGGAACATGTTCCCCCACCAGAGCTTTGGTATAGGAACATGTTCCCTCACCAGAGCTTTGGTACTGAAACATGTTCCCCCACCAGAGCTGCATCTTCTCACTGGACCAGTCAACACAATATACACAAAATGTCTAGAAGTTTAGCCAGAATGGGACAGGTGGCTGAAAGATTGTCACAAGAAAGAGAACTCTTACATGGTGAAAGTTTTATTGGGAATACAAGCCAAATTTTGTTTAAAAATGTAGACAAAATTGCTGATATCTGCCCCAACAACTGCTTACCTCACATAGCAGCTTTTAAAAGTTTTCTATGTTCAGTTGTAGCAGTAATATGTTTAAAAAAGTAAAATCAAACCACAAATGACTGATATATATATATACAGGGTGATCCAAAATTACCTGGTAAAACGTTTTTAAAAAATGGTAAAAATTAAGTTGGTTAAAATTGCAATACAATTTTATTTTGAACTAAATAACAATAACTGTTTGATACATTATTTAACAATAAAAAATATTTCAAAGCAAGTGTTCAAACTGATAACCATCAACAGCAGAACAATGTTCATATTGATCAGGAATGGATCAGCAAACTTTGTGAATAAGACTAATTGGAATACCTTCAGCCTCTGTTGTAATCTTATTTTTTAGCTCCTGAATATTTCTAGGTTTTGTGGCATAGACTTTATCCCATAAATATCCTCAGAAAAAAATATCCATTGGGGTTAGATCGGGAGATCTTGGAGGCCAGTCTATGGCACCTCGTCGACCAATCCAATGCTGAGGAAATGTTTCATCTAAATAATCTCTAACGCAATGCCTGACATGAACTAGAGCACCATCCTGTTGCCAATAACACGTCTCCATATCTACTAATCTAGGAAGAATAGGAATAACTTCGTCTTGCAGGAGGCTCAAGTAAGTTTCACCAGTAACAGGACTGTCAGGGAAAAAAGGGGACCAATTATGCCTTGATAACAAATCCCTGCCCATACCATAACTCCAGGTGCTTGCATCTCATCTTCATGAACATTGTATAGATTTTCCATATGTCAATAGTAACAATTGTGTCTATTTATTTTCCCATTTAAACACATCTTTGCTTCATCTGTCCAAATTATTGAATCGATGAAGGTAGGATCTTCTTTAATTTGATTTTTCATTAATTCAACAAACTGAATGCGATGGTCCAAATCATCTTCAAGTAATGCCTGAACCTTCATTGGTCTGAACGGCTTAAAATTGATGTTATGCAAAATGTGCCATGCTGAGCCATATGACAAATTTTGCTCTTGACCCAATCGTCTCACAGATTTCTTGGGACTCTGTGTTATGGCTGTTGCTACCACATCTTTGGTTTCAAGAGTTGAAACTGTAATTGGCCTGCCAGCACCTGAAGCATGATTGACTGATCCAGTATTTTCAAATTTTGAAACAATTGAATCAATTGTTTTGCGATTAGGTGCTGGCTGTTGCATTTCAAATAATACTGATGTATGATGCACAAGTGTGCAAAATATAAACAAAGTATAAAATTTTACAATTGAACCTATGGAATCCATTTATTACTAACACAGAATGGTCTGTTTCACTCCCTACCATTCTATTTATTATCTGCAGCCATATTAAATATGCTTATTAACTGTTATGAAATGTATAATAAGTTGAAACATATTGGGGTGCAAAAAACTGATTTTGTTTCTTGTCATTTACTTCTAAAAAAATTTCCACCAAATGGTTTATTTAAATTTTTAAAACATTTAATTATATACGGCCATATTAAAAAAATTAAAATATCCCCCTATTTGCATGCATTTCAACTATGTAAAAAGGCATAATATTCCTACTGGAGTCAAATGGGATAAAAAAAATTACTAAATAGTTATTTATTTTAAAATTTAGTGCCTTTAAAAATATATTAAAATATTTTTATTTCTAAAAAATTTCTTCAAAAGCCACACACTATTAAATATACATAGAAAATTTCTTTTTCTTTTCAAGAATTGCAACAAAACTGACCCACTTAGAGATGAAAAACCCATTACCTATTATTTTAATGTGCCCTTATACACATGAAACATTTAAATTACACTTTTATTAATATGGTTAAATTTATATGTTTTTTACATCATTCTCTAACTCACATATCTGAAAATTTTGTATAAAATCAGAAAACTAAATAGAAAAGGTTTGACATATATTGATTATTTTAGATATTCAAATTCTTCACAGAAAATATAATTTTATTATACCTAAATGGCTATAGCAGGAAAAATTCTACAAAAAGTATGCAAAGTTATCAATGTCACAAATATTAAAAAAATTTCAGCAATTAGAAATCTTAATTTTAACATACCGTCGGTAAAAGATTAGTTTCAAGTCCTGACTATGTCTACATTGTCATCAACACCTTGCATCTACTTCTGCAATGTTAAAATTTGTTTAAAATATTTATAACTTTTTTTATTTAGCCCTGAAATTTTTAGCTTAAACCTGGGATTTTTTTACAATCTAAAACAGCCCTGGTAATTTGTGCGGGAACCTTGAATACATAAATTGTACACCAAATAACAATCATTGTGATTAAAAATTTTACATTAATTTTTTGCCTCACTTTAATGTTATTCAAAAATCACTGTTTTATTTTCAGGGTCAACGACATTCACACAATCAGGGTGGAGATAAAAAAGATGATAAAGTGAGTTAGTTATTCTCAAAACTACATAATGGAATGTTTTATAAGTGTTCACTTTTTATTTTTCGATTGTTATTTAGAGTAAAAAACGTAAGTATGAACCACCTGTTCCCACCCGTGTTGGCAAAAAGAAGAAGCATAGGGGTCCTGACACTGCCAACAAGCTGCCTCAAGTAACACCACATACACGCTGCAAGTTAAGGCATCTAAAAATGGACCGTATTAAGGATTACCTATTGATGGAGGAAGAATTTATAAAAAATCAAGAACGTTTGAAGACAGATGAAGAAAAACACGAGGTCAGTGACACTAATCTTAACAATTTAATTATCATACCAATTCAATTAATTTAATTAATTAATGCAAAGCAAGTTGTATATTTAAATTTTGTTCCAACTTGTAGGAAGAACGTTCTAAAGTTGATGATTTACGTGGTACACCAATGTCAGTTGGTTCTTTGGAAGAAATTATTGATGACAACCACGCTATTGTGTCAACTTCAGTTGGAAGTGAGCATTATGTTAGCATCCTTTCCTTTGTAGATAAGGATATGTTAGAGCCAGGATGTTCTGTTCTTCTTAACCATAAGGTAATCACTTGTTATATGGAAACTAGTAAATTAGTAATAACCAGACAAATAAAATCCTTCGTCATTAATATATGCAGGTTCACGCAGTAGTGGGTGTTCTAACGGACGATACAGATCCAATGGTGACGGTTATGAAGTTAGATAAGGCTCCTCAGGAAACTTATGCTGACATTGGTGGATTGGATACTCAAATCCAGGAGATCAAGGAGTCCGTGGAGCTTCCACTGACACACCCAGAACTCTATGAAGAGATGGGAATTCGTCCACCAAAGGTGAGACAAATTAAAATAACACATACATTCAAAATAATTTAGTAATCAGGAATATAATATTTTTCATTTAATAATCAATTTGACCAAAATAGGATAAATTAATTGATTTTTATTTCTTTTGGTTATAGGATTTATGTCCTTTTGAATTTATTATATAAGTTGCAAAAATATTAGTTCATTATTCTTAGATCGTTTATTATTTTCTGATTTATTTAGGGAGTTATCCTATTCGGGGCACCTGGTACAGGTAAAACTCTTCTAGCTAAGGCCGTAGCCAACCAAACATCAGCCACCTTCCTGCGAGTAGTCGGCTCTGAATTAATTCAAAAATATCTTGGGGATGGGCCCAAATTGGTCCGAGAACTTTTCCGTGTAGCCGAGGAGCACGCACCATCAATCGTTTTCATTGATGAGATCGATGCGGTCGGTACCAAACGGTCAGTGGTGTTGTATTCTTATTTTTGAATCCTCATTAATTGAATTATTGAATAATGTTTTGATATTATTTTTAAAATTATTTTTGATAAGCAGTAACTATTATATTTATGAAAACTCTTTTTGGTTTTCGTTCAGTTATGACTCAAATTCTGGAGGTGAACGAGAGATTCAAAGAACCATGTTGGAGTTGCTCAATCAACTGGACGGGTTCGACTCTCGTGGTGATGTTAAGGTTATCATGGCAACCAATCGAATTGAAACGCTAGATCCTGCTCTAATCAGGCCAGGTCGTATTGACAGGAAAATTGAGTTCCCTTTACCTGACGAGAAGACTAAACGTCGCATATTCAACATTCATACTGGTCGTATGACATTGGCTGCAGACGTTAGTCTCGAGGAATATATTATGTCCAAAGACGAGCTTTCGGGTGCTGATATCAAGGTCTGTGTTATTCTCTTAATGACAATACTTATAATTTGATTTTTTAAAAGATGTGTTATGTTAAAGCAATATTCCCGGTTAATTTGCCATTTAAAGACAAACCAAAAGTTAGAGAATTTTCAAGACTTTAATACTATTCCTAAATGGGACGTTTTAAGCGGTGTACTTGTATTGTATATCTATAATCGTATAAACATTATTATTCTCTATATTTTTTTCGAGGCATTATAATTTTAATGTGTTACATATTTTATGATATAGGCGATCTGTACAGAAGCGGGTCTGTTGGCTCTCCGTGAACGTCGTATGAAAGTAACCGACGAAGACTTTAAGAAAGCCAAGGAAAATGTCCTCTATAGAAAGAATGAGGGAACTCCAGAAGGCCTTTACATGTAGTCTTCTAATTGCTTCCTTTACATTTAGTGACATGGTCTGTTGCTTTGTTGACTTTGTTCGTGTATTTACTTCTAGTTACATACTTTTGTATACTTTCTGCACAATATATTCATGTTGGCAATAAAGTGTTTTTATTCTTGTTTTAAATATTAAATTCAATATTAGCTTTTTGTGTTTAAATAGGTTTGTTCATATTCGCTCTTATAAATATTAAGGGTCGGACAAAGTATCATTTTGATTTTTTTCTGTTATCGACTAATTAATTTTTATTTAACAAATTCAAACAATATTTAGTAACTATATGATCTCATAAATCTTTTGAATTCAATTGGTACAAATTGTCAATTTTGTCACCCAATTATAAATTGACTTATATAATTTATATTATTTCAAAAATATTACTAACTAGTTCAATAAAAATAGGGGTGGGGTGATTTTTCGGCTTTTTTAGTGGAATTCTGCTTTTTTATAAGGTTTAATAATTTTTAATATTTTTCTAAATGAGCAATAAAAATGCGTGGGGTGTGGAAATAGGGTCCAAAATTGTGTATGCATTTTTTGTTTGTTCATCCTTGTATAGTATTCTAAGTACTTAAGTAACTATTTCATACAAAATACATTTGTATTTTACATATTTCTTATTGTTAATGAAGTTAAAGTACATATACTCACAACATATGAATATGTTTACTTTCCTTTGATCCCTCTCTAATTCTGCTTCCGCTATAATGATTAAATACCATTCACACTCTTGATCACTTAACAAACGTTTCTTGGTTAGTTATACAATTTGTAGTGCTCAAGTTACAAATAGTTGAACGAAGTAATATTTGAAGAAATTATTTGTGGTACATATTTTCTAAAATGTACAATTATTATTTAAAAGATAATTTTGTGGATAATCCAAATTTTGATAATCTGGGTTAGGCATTATTTGTAACCTAGGCTAATCATTTAGCTACCTGCTACCTCGCATAATAGAACGTCTTATCGCCTTTTCAATGTGCCTTTCTCCTAAAATGATCAACTACTGAACAATGTGTAGCTCTACGCACTGTTATTGATGACTTTTGTAGACATTCGTAAGGCCTTTGACAGTGTAAACCGAGCAGCCATTCCACTTTGTCTTCGTCATCACGGTGTACCCAACATCCTGCTTGACGCAGTGATGTCTCTATGTACCGATACTTCAATCCACATTCTCGCTGAATTTGGAACGACATGTGGTGTTTTACAAGGGGACACTATAGCCCCTTTCCTATTTATCATTGTGCTAGATGCCGTTCTACGAGACCTATCAGCTAACACGCCGAAAAGCTCACGCCACCCTGAGGAGTGCTTGATATTCATAGCTTTCGTAGATGACTTTGCCATACTCATTCGCGACCACAACTCCGCACAATCGTCAGTTAACCGTCTTTCAAATTCTGCTAACCAGGTGGGCTTACACATCAGTGCCCCCCAAATAATAGGTCCTTTTTGTTGACCTACAGAAAAACCCACTGACCCTGCCAAACGGTGATACGATCGAAACAATGTACACTACGACTTCATATACCTCGGCACAAAGTCTCGTTCCGCCGACGACATTCTACAACATCGAAAGTGCCTGGCTTGGGCAGCTGCTCCCAAGCTATCAGCAGTATATAACTCTCCAGTCGACCAAAAATCAAAACTTAAGTTGTTTAGGGCAGCAGTCTTACCAGTGCTGGCATATGGGTTGGAGGCCTTACCTCTGTCCGAGATAAGAGTGAACTACTAGATTATAAATCTCGATTTTTTAATTTTGATTATTAATCCTAGCAAAGTTTAATTAACATGGTTACCTACAACTTCGTTCAACAAGTTATTTATATATTTTGTCTCATTCGTTTTGACAAATTTATTTATTCGTTTAAGATAAACCACAAGTCTATAAAACATTCAATTGAATAACCGACTAATTAATGTTTTCGTAGTTTAGTTTGTATTACGAATAATTCACATTTTTATTAGAAGTTGGAGATAAATTATGGTAGTTCGCCATTTCTTCTTCAGGTAGTTCAAAGAGTTATGGATAAACCTTCCTTAAGTCGTCTACCTCGCTACACCCGTCCTTCTCTGGCAGCACCGGCCCTCCCCGGGTTCGGCAAACTCTTTTCACGCAAATCGAAAATACCCAGTGAAGAAGTTTCTGTTCCTACAACAACTGCTTGTGTAATGGAGGACTCCACTAACACAACCTCCACAGTTAAGAAACCTAGGGTGGCCACAGTTGCTCGAGTAGGGCGTCCAGTCGGCATGCATCAAAAGGCAGTTCGAGGAGGAAAAACTATGACTGTTGGTAGGCAACCATATGCAATTAGGGTAAGTCGACACTTTGTTGGTTAGGACCTACTATATTCTAACTTCACATTGTGTTTTTAATTATCAGAAAACAGTTAGACCACCTGAACGACAGAATCCTATTAAAACAAATTCACGGAAATCCCACAACTTTCCCATTGAAAAGGTACAATACTTTATTGTGTAAATTTACATTTTTTCGCAATTTGTAAAAACTGTAATGTTTTCCGTTTATCTTTCCTACCTTCATAAATTGAACATACAATTAAATGTTTTCTAAATTTTAGTCCAATAAAAATGTTCGTGGAAAAGAGTCTGGTGTACATAAACGTTTAGAATTCAGTGATGAAGAATATTCTGATGTTAAGGACATTCCGACTGCACATCCAAAAAAAGTTTCAATTGGTGCTCATGACGTCTCGGAAAATGAACGTCAATCCGCTTTAGAGGTAATTTTGGATCCAATTATTTATTTTTTAGACTCTGGTTCAAAATATACATTATTGTCCTTGATTACAGGGTCAATTGAGAGAATACACGCTCCAGCTGAAATCCTTTACCCTAGATACAGTCTGTAAAACAAACAGTTTACAGGTATGTACCTACTAAATTGTTTTTATACGTTTGTCTAGTCGGACAGTCTAAACTAGAAAATAGCATTTAACAATCACATCATACTTTACCTTTGTTGACCGAATTGGTTCTATTAGTAAGTTCAGGGTGTCCATGTTTACTCGAAATTTGCACCTATACTCGAATTTGAGATTTTCCCTCGAATGTACTCGAATTTGGGATTTTCCCTCTTATTTTTTTATACGAAGAAATTTTTTTATGATTTCTTTCACATTACATTGTTAATTTAAAAAAAATTTCGCTTTGCAATATTTTTAAGTTCCTATATATTTTTAATTAATAAGATTCCATTCTATATATACAGGCCCTGTAAATAGATTTTTTTGGTGATTTCTTTCACATTACATAAAGTTACATTAAGATGCATGAAAACAAAACAAAAAACTGTAGTTTTGTTTTCCTGTGTTTATTTGGCCTTTTCCCTTTTTTATTGATTCACTATGCACTATACCTCCTATTTCTTATTACAGACCTTCTAGTGAACACATCATGTTTTTCCACCTATACACTCCAATAC
This sequence comes from Vannuccia rotundouncinata, assembly GCA_034780395.1. Taxonomy (NCBI): domain Eukaryota; kingdom Metazoa; phylum Platyhelminthes; order Proseriata; family Coelogynoporidae; genus Vannuccia; species Vannuccia rotundouncinata. The sequence continues at coordinate 12,444 of JAUZNC010032835.1, forward strand.
ATACCACATACTATTTTATCCTCTCGGTGCTCAGCAGTTTTAGTCATTCTGTCCGGCTCCTTTCCATGCTGGATATATGGAAATCTTGCATTAGAATATTCATTGCTATGTTAATTTCATCATTTACGATAAATTAGAATCTAGAGAAATTATTATTTGTGTTTTGTACATTTTATTAAGGTGCAAATTTTATATATACTCGAATATACTCGAATTTTTTATGACAAAAACGTGGACCCTGTAAGTTATAAATGAAATTTTATTTGATGAAAAATAAATTAAGTAAACTAGTATCTTTATGCAGTTATAAATAAAATCATACCATGTATTTTATAGGTATCTAACTATTGTTATATACCTATTATATTTATTCAGATTCAATTGTTTCAGAAAATGGACACCCAAATCGACCATTTGATGAAATTATATTCAAAAACATTATGGGAAAATGAAGAACACGATTAATATCTACTTTACATTACAGCTTCCATTTATTTATTCAATTTCACATTTATTTATCCAATTATGCATTTAAATAATTAAGTTTATGACTTTTGCTATTTATTACAAATGAATATTTTTCGTTTAATAATTTATTGCACAAAAATAACTTCTAGTCATTGTACAAGTAATTATTCAGTAAATTAGTGTGCTATTTTTATTATTATACTGTATGTATTATTCGCATTTAATTTTTGTACAATATATAGAGTGATTCGCAATTGTTCACATAATTGAGACGTTTTCGTACTATGTGTAGTTGAAATATTTTTGTACTTTCTAAATATATGCATTTCAATGTTGACCTTTTCTTTGAAGATTCTGAATGCTGAAATTAATACAAAATGTGGTGAATAATATTTATTTTATATCAGTTCTATTAGATATTATATTTTCTAAATCATAATCATCCATGAAATATTCATATTGTAAAATGTAATTACTAATCAGTTTCTATATAGTAGAATTTAAAAATAATATTTAGTCTATAAACATCGGTGTGTTCTCCCTAAAGGAAAATAATCGACAATTTTAATGAATTGCTGAAAAGTGGTAAATTAAACGACATATACTATAAGTTAAGTAATAGTTAGTCAGGACAAAGGCTTAACGTTTTTAAGACTTAATACAATCAAGACGATAAAAACGGGTATCCAATTGATTTCTGTGTGATCGAGGACTATAACGTGAATACCAGGACGCTCAACTATGCTTCCAGTGTTAATTTAGCAAGAGGCCGATTATGTTTCCACAACAAAATTAGTTATAGACAATATATTCATTGGGAACTTTTAAATCTTTATATAGATTATAAAATATTTTAGTTCACAAATCTTTATTATATTCCAGTACTTACATCTTGTATCAATAGGTAAATACGTACATATTAAATTTTACATATTTCTAAATTAAATTAACATGAATAATAACACATACTAAAGTTTTCCAAGAGTTCTAAATAATACATATGTTATATTAATTAATTCCTTGAAAGTGTACAATTGTTGTGTATGAAAGTTCAAAAATTCCAAATGAATATTTTTTTTAATTGTCTAAATATTTTTATTGTGGAAAAATAATCGGAATATTGGTTAAATTACCTCTGGAAGCGTAGTTGAGCGTTCTAGTATTCACGTAGTCTTTGTATGTGATAATATCATGAACTATTATTGCCATATGCGCGAGTTTTACTTATAAGGCCAAAAATAGTTATCCAAACAAATTTGTGTCTATTTTTATCAAAACATAAAATAAATTGTGTAGACAAGAGCATTTTTCGTTTATTAAACAGATTAATTGGCATATTTGTAGTCTATTTTTATTGATCAGGTGAGTTTAATACAGTTTGACAATTGTTTATCAGAGGTGCAGTATCTATAATATAGCTACTTTTAATTATGCAGTTCCTTTTATTCTAAAAATTGATGAAATATGAAACAAACTCAAAAATCAAACAAATTAATTACCCGTCATTTATTTTTGTTAAAATCCTTTGATGAGCTGTAGAATATAATTTATGAAGAAAATAATGGTGAAAATTCTATTTATTTAAAAATAGGAATCAGAAAAAAAAATTGTATAATAATTGTATATATTGCATATAATGTATAACATAAAATTTATTTATATTATATATATACATATATACGTATTTCCATAGTGTATATAATAAAATTCGATTTTTCTTGATTACTAATTACAAAAATGAATATTATGAAATATTTATTATAAGTTTTAAGATGCAAACTGCTTCAATCAAAAAGCTGGTTGCACACAATCTTTGTAAAATTTATATTTTATTTTGTAAATTTCAATATTTAAGTAGATATAGTGTTTTTATCGTATCAATATAATATCCATACAAACTATATTATATCATAATCTTTTATATAATTTAATTTTTGAAATAATACCCACCAGCTTCTTGTAAACCCTTGTGGATTGTATCGAGTAGATCGTATCGATCAAGATGTTTTGTGATGCTTATACCATGTTTCTGGAGTCCCATTTTCACCAACTTTTCGTAGCGACAGTGACCATCAAAATCATCGAAAGGGCGCAGATTCCGCGACATACCACGAATTCCTATTCGGTTCCAATCAAGTGGAGGAATATTGCCGGGTCGGGTAACTCCCCGACATTTTTTCAAATATTCCCGTTTTATAAGGCTGAAATATTTGTATTTTTTGTCTCTTTTATGCACTCGCAATTTATGAAATGATATGAAATTTTAAATTGTCAAAGTATTATAACCTAAATAAAGCTATTTTAAATCACCTGCTCTGGTCCCAATTTTCCATTTCCTTGATTATCTGATTTCTTGGTAGACCCTCCAACCTTTCCGTGACACCAATCATTTCCTCTCCTATCTTATAATCAGGCTTTTCTCCGGACGAAAATCCCCGATTCTTTATGTAGTCAAGGGATACAGCGAGATTGTACCTCCTGAGACGGCTATCCATTGAGTCATTGGAGCGTTGGAACACCCCAACTACAGGAAGCATGGATGTATTGGGGCCGTAGATACCGTGAAAGTCGTGGTTGGACAAACCGCTTTTGTCCTCTTGTTGGAAAGAGTGTTTGGGTTTTAAAAAAACGATTGGCCGGGGAACAGCTGTCGAGGTTTTTACTGAAGAGGATGTGGTTGAGGTCGTGTGGAAAGTAATGCCTTGTGATACTAGCTTCTTCTCCTGTAAGGGATCTTCTTTACTGAATTCAAAACTGGAAAAGTAAACAAAGAATTGTTCAAATTTAAGCAGAAAGAAAAGCGATATGCAATGATTAGTTTTAATGTTAATATCAAACACCATTATGTGTTTATCACAAATTATTAAATAAAATTTGAAGGCTTGCTGAGATCAGAAACTCAAAAAGTTTGAATAAAGCATCGTAATAATAAAAACATTTAAATTTTGTTATATTTATCGATTCCAACTATATTCCCAAATTATTAATACTAATTATTGAATATAAATTACAATTGTTTTCTATCAAAATAAATTTATAAACAACAAAAACTGAACTATGAATATAAGGATTACCTACCTTGCCTCTATATTGTCTTTCCCTTCACTGTCTTTTTTGATTTTTTTGGTGTCGAACAAATCACTAAAATAGTAACGATGATCTATATTACGATATTTTACAACTTCTTTTACAAATTTATTATTCATTTTCGTTTTACAAAAATATCTAAATCTCTGCAATAATCTCAGTTATAGAATATATTCTGTATAAGACTCAATATATTATTAGAAACTACTAATACTCTAGGAGCTCATGGTGGTCAGATGGAGTAGTATGCAACTTTGTGTACTAGAGCTGAACTCTCAATAATCCACTAATTGAAGATCCAGGTACAATTTTTGGTTGGTAACATATTTCCCACTGACGGCGAAATAGCTGAAATGGCCAATCTTTTTTTGTTGGTCCACACGAATTACTACCATATCCACCTGCAGGTCTGTATCTACAGAACTGTTCGGCCTAGGAGGTTGCCCGACCACTCAAAATGTGCACAATGGACACTATATGGGGGTCAGTAGTTCATTTTTATATCCAAAAGTCAATGGTTTTAAGATAATTGCCAAAAATCGATTTCAACATGTTACGCAATACAATTATTATTCGTATAAAATAGAAAAGGGGTTCTTGTTTCTATTATTCAATTACTTAATTCCTGAGAGTCTAGCAACAATCTGCATATTAAAACTACAATGAACCCTGTTATAGGGTTTACTTAGAGCATAAATATATTACCTGAATGATGATGTTTTCTATTATGTCTTATGTAATAGTTCATCGGTGTTTATACTTATATTCTGCACATATTAGTTTACATTGCCCTTGCATTTACATTTCTATGTATATGCATACACACACAAATGAATACCTTATTTACCATATAAATTATTTTTTCAACTATGTGCTCTAATAGAATGCATGTATGAATACTTTTCAAAAAGACACTGGTGATAAACCGGTGACATTTTCAACTACACGATAAAATGATAACTGAAAGAACAGTGTTGATGATGTTTATTTCCTTTGGTGCATGGTAAGACAGAAGTGCACAGATCACGATATTGGCTTTTTTCCTAGCTTCACAGCAACAATGAGTGTACTCAAGCATCCACTGAAGTTTAATGTTACAAAGACGTCATTTGTAACCATTCTTCCATATGTCGCAACCATAATGGACAAAACTGAAGAAAAAGAATTCCGTGTCATGGGCATTGTGGTCTGATGAATGGTCTGGTGTGCCAAATAAGCGGAAGGGGGTGTAATAATCGGGGGGTTCATCAATTTAAAAAAATTAAATAATCGGTGGGGTCCAAATAAACGGGGGTTGCCTATTTTTGACACTAATTAAACAAACGAGGGGGGGGGGTACGTTTATTTGGCACAGCAGAGCTTATACAATCGCAAAGAAAATTCATATGTTAAAGCTAGATAAGTTTGATAACATATTCTTTGAAATGAAACCATTTTCACACGGAGAAGATTGTCATCGCTTGCCTTGGGATATATATAGGCTGTATTTGATCTGAACCTTTGGAAAGTTTGTTGTAGAAACTAGTGTTATGACTAGAGATCACTATTGCAAAAGCAAGTATGCAATAAGGCTTGTATCAGAAATGATGACAGTTCTTAGGTTTGAGAAGTTTTAATCCTGACCAGGACAGTACTAGTTGTGAATTAGACCAGAAAATAGACACCATAGAAACTAAGATGCAGCAGGCTTCGGAGAGATTTGGGAAGAAATCAAGCTCTTACATGCAGACTTGACGACTTAGAATGACAATGTGAGGTACTGAATTAAGCATGTTTCTGGATGAGCTTTAATATCCTATCTTGAGAGATCTTAAACTTGCTGCATATTTTCGTTTCTGCTTCTTAGAGGTACATGCCTTTGTTCTTCGGATTTGGACGGACAAACTATAACAGAAGGGTACGTTTTTTTTTGAAGTTTGCCTGGACATACAAAGAAAGTTCCCGGATATTTACAGATGCTTTACAGATGGTGGCTGGGTGATGTACCACACTCTCTGACAAGGCAGTGCCGTAGGATTTGAAATTGCACTCGAGAAATGTTGCAAAAAACCTGCCAAGGTATCATTGGGATGACTAGACAGAAAGAAGCAGAATCTTTATGAAATCTCTTAAAACATGTGAAAGATCTTCACTTGGCTCAGCTGCTGGAATGGTGTTATTTGGGAGACAAAGATTATAGTGAATTGAGCCTACACCAAGTTCTACGAAGATTGGCCATGTTTGTGCAAAGACGCTTCTGGATTACGCTGGAATCAAACTCCAAAACATCTTTACTGGAACTGAAATACCCCAGGATTTTTTTGACGAATTACTTGAATGCCTGAAAATTGGTGAGAAGAGTTATCAAGAGTTTGTTGAGACCAGATTTCAGGATAAGGAGAAGCACCCACATGATGTGAAAATTCGATTGCAAAAAGGATGCTGCAGAAACGACTATGCTAATGAATATTGACTATGCTAGAGAAGAGAGTAAGTACATCATGGTAGAACTCCTGAAGTATGAATTGTCCAGCAGATGCATCAAATTAAAGAAGCCCGATAAAAGTTCATTAGAAAGGGAACTTGTCAGTCAACTTCCATGACAGCAGACGGTAAACTACTTGTACGTAAACAACCAATAAAAAAGATGGGACTTGGCTGAGTGTTGTAAGGAAGTAAGTAAGTAAGTAAGTAAGTAAGTAAGTAAGTAAGTAAGTAAGTAAGTAAGTAAGTAAGCAAGTAAGTAAGTAAGTAAGTAAGTAAGTAAGGAAGGAAGTAAGGAAGTAAGTAAGTAAGTAAGTAAGTAAGGAAGTAAGGAAGGTTGTAAGTAAGTAAGGAAGGAAGGATGTAAGTAAGGAAGGAATGAAGGAAGGATGTAAGTAAGTAAGTAAGGAAGGAAGTAAGTAAGGAAGGAAGGATATAAGTAAGTAAGTAAGTAAGGAAGGAAGGATGTAAGTAAGTAAGTAAGTAAGTAAGTAAGTAAGGAAAGATGTAAGTAAGTAAGGAAGGAAGGATGTAAGTAAGTAAGTAAGGAAGGAAAGATGTAAGAAAGTAAGTAAGTAAGTAAGGAAAGATGTAAGTAAGTAAGTAAGTAAGGAAAGATGTAAGTAAGTAAGGAAAGATGTAAGTAAGTAAGGAAGGAAGGATGTAAGTAAGTAAGTAAGTAAGTAAGTAAGTAAGGAAAGATGTAAGTAAGTAAGTAAGTAAATAAGGAAGGAAGTAAGTAAGGAAGGAAGGATGTAAGTAAGCAAGTAAGCAAGTATGGAAGGAATGAAGTAAGTAAGTAAGTAAGGAAGGAAGGAAGGAAGGAATGAAGTAAGTATGTAAGTAAACAACTAGTAAGTAAACAGACTATAAGTCCCACAAAAATATACATTATTTTTCATGTTTATGGAACCGCACGGATCCCAACAAATCACTATCATCATTAGGTCTGACAATCAAAAACTTCCAGTCGATCTTGATATGTTTTGTATCTCAATGTTGTAAAAAGTTCGATTGCAGGAGTATGTCTTCCAGTGGAGGCTGCAGAATATCCTTTGGAGGAGTATATGGGGGTGAATGCCGGAAACTGTTAGCTGCCAATGAAACACAGATCGCAGAGCTCCCGCCTTAAAATGTCTTAAGGGGCCCTTAAGGGCCCCTTAAGACATCAGGGTAAGCTATGGGAAAAATTTTTGCAGCATATTTTCTATTGAGATACTTGAATGATCACTTATATATTCCATTACATTCGATTTAATGTATATTTTTTTATTTTAAAACATTAGGGTATGTTTAGGGCAAACGCCTAATAAGGGGTGGATAAGGGCTAGGTAAGGGCTAGCCCTAAAACGGGCTAGCTTAGGCTAATTTACAGGCGTGCCCTAGATGTGAAAAACTATGAGATTTCACAAAATCAAATGATGCGAATTAGATCAAGACTATTTAAGGTAATCTATTACATGTTTTAAATACGTAAATTGTAATTTACTATTCTGATACGTATACGGGGAGCCATTGTACAAAAATAAAATGAACTATTTTGTCAATAAAAAAATATGTGCGACCTATTAGAACAGGAATAAGGCTGCATAATCATATATTTT
>JAUZNC010032846.1:0-20062 GCA_034780395.1 Vannuccia rotundouncinata
TTTTGACACTAAATAAATAATCGGGGGGTCGGGTTACGATTATTTGTCACACCAGAGTAAGGAATTTTAGGATTTTTATAAATTTTTAGCAATGATAAAATTTGATAAAATTCGTTAAAATATGTTAAATGTTTATAAAATTTGTAATTTTCGTACACATCAAAAATACTCTGTCGAGGGATGACTTTAATGCAAGGGAGTATGATCAAATACCACGTACAACTACCCTTTGCAAATTTAAATTACACGCAAAAAAATAAATCCGCGGAAAATACTACGTGGGTGGGGCTTTGGCAGAGTAGAGGCTGTGTGGGAAAAGTTGCAATGCGTGGAAATTTGGTCAACTACTGCACCGCGAACAGGTACACTTTCCAAATTTATATTACCTTACCCGCAAAAAAAATAAAATTGATGCCTAGAAAATATCACGTGAGTGGGGAAATGAATATGAAATACAGTACTATAAAACTTTAAATTAGCCAACTCGGTTACTCATTGATAAAATCAAAAGATTTTCAAAAATCAATACGAGTACGTAAGCTATAGATAAATTCATTTAATTAAGTTCATAATAACCATATCGAATTTTCCATCTTCAATATAGTATAATAGGCATTAAAGTATTACAATCAGTTACTCTCTTCGTGAAAATAGTATTGATAAAATCCATTTTTTTGAATTCGTGTTTAATTTGTTGTTTTTTTAAATTATTTACAAAACTTTTGATTTAATTATTTTTAAATTTGCACATTTTTAAAATTTTGAAATTCGTGCAAAATTTTTTAAGGGAAGTGGGTGGGGGCAGGGGTTGGGTTTCTTAGAAGTCACTATCTCATACTACTGATTTCGATTAATCTTAACTATTTAATTGAATCTAATTATTATTACAGGTTATATGTACATTTCCATTGTTGGCTTCTCAATCCTTGTGATTTTATCAATATCAGCAGTAATTTTAAGATTACTTTTTGCTTCTGCTAATATAGACCAAAAGTAACAAAATTGTAATTGTATTATTCTATATATTGTATTATATTGTTTGGTGTCATAATATTTTAGAAAAGATCCAGTTACAGATGGAATCTACAATCAAACATCAATGCATCAAGGGTTAGTATTCATCAAAATGGCGTAATATTTAGTAATAGGGCGTTTGAATATAAGGAAAATAATCAATACTTCCCGGCATACAACAATATCGTTGTGTTTAGTTAGAAATATCGATATTGATTAATATCGATTAAATATGCCTTCAATTAATAAAAATTAGTCTAAATTTCTAACTAAACACAACAGTATAGTATAGTATAGCATCTAGTATAACATAGTATAGTAATTGCCATCTTTTCATTCCAGAAATAAAGAAAAGAGTCAAGATTTCTCCTCTAATGATAGCTTGTTAGATGATGTATCAGAAAAAATGGTGAAAATTGAAAATATTGAAGATGGTGGAAGTTTTGTAATAAGTGAAAAGAGTGGGAATAATAAAAGTGATGAATATAATATTGAACATAGTAAAAGAAATGATAAAAGTTTTAGGATGCCATATGAAGAAAATGAAATTTTCTTCTGATACGGTTTGTATGAAACTAGATTTATAATTTAATCTTAATTTAATAAACTGTACTTCAATAAATTAAGCGTGTATTTAATTGTTTATGATTTTTGAGCAACATGTATCATCGAAGGTGTAGCTAAGCCATAACTCATAAGTCATCCTTCTTTCTCTCCATCAGTGATGTCTTTTTGGTCAATAATAATCGTGTATGAAGTTTGGATTATAATTAAGCAAATTTTGTTTCTAGTGAACTGTCATGAACACATTTTTCTATTAACACGGATTCTGCAACAACGCTTGTCTCCCTATGGTGAAATATGTTCTTGTTATATATATATTCTATTATATATTTTATCATAGCCGCCATCAATAAGGATTGTATTATTATACCTGTATTCTCGCCTGTAATTCCGGACAAAAAATCTTTAATCTCTGTGTCCTTACATTTTGCTATAGTCCTAACGGATCTCATCAACGGATATTTCATAAATATAAATAGATATTGCAAAAATCGTGATGACACAATATTTGCGTTAGGATTGTATGGGTGAAACCACGAACGTAAAAAAATATCACATAATGATTATCATCGTGGCTAGAAGCTTCAGAACTGCTTAACGTTATTATAGACCAATTTTGAACAAAGTTAAACATCCTTTCGTGAGAACGTTCACTTTTTATAAATATTATTGATTCTGGCGTTGATTGGACCGCCAACATTTCCGGGAGTTTCAAGTGTTTACTAGGACGCAATGACACTGATATAAGTTTTAGTAAATTTTGTAAGCTTTAGCTTGACAATCGTCTAAGTTCGAAAAAAGACTATCGACATGTGCTCTCCATTTAGAACCTGCCTAGTGATGGATACGGGTCATGAATTAAGGTCTAATGGAACCACGGGAACAACAACGCAATTTGGATTATTAAGAAGCGTTTGTTTATATGGATCTCCGAAAGAAAGAGGCATGAGAGAGCTAGTATCAAAATTTTCTAACGCTTAACTGGTGGATCCAAAGTTGAGAATTATTCCAGCAGCAGTATGAACAAAGCTCCGCGAACAATGATTTTACTTGCGCAACTCATAGTTCAACATAAATCCTCAAAAAACTTATTCTCGAAACAAGTTGGGCGCACAACTTACTCACCTAATTTTCACGGAGTTGCGCGAATCTGTGATTTAATTGGTGCAAAATCGCATGAATGGTTTTATTTATTTACAAATATTGTGATATATATTTTAAATATACTATTTAACAAAATTATAGATATTTTATTATATAATTATATATTTGTTTAATAAATAAAACTTTTATAAATATTTACACCAATCTAAGACTGATTATAAAAAGAATTTAAAATATACCTCTCTGTGTCTGGCCTCATTTAACCTGTTTTAGAAATATTGAGGATGGTACTGGTGACAGTTAATGGCTTAAAATTTTTTTTTTCAATCTCCCTTACACTATTTTGCAGCCCCACGACTCTTAAATATAAAAGTGCTGTGTTAAAAAATTGAAACATCACAAACTTTCACATGCCATATGTTTTCAACCATTGTGACTACCTTCTTCGAAATGGTATCATAAAATCCGGTAGGCCAGGATTTATCAAACAGCTTTATTTGTGATTCACCAATTTCCACAGCATCATCCACGTTTACATTTGCTACAAAAATCTTCCCTGAGTGGATGTTAATGATCCCATCGTTAGGGTGTTCATCTGCATTGAGTGGATTGATGCAGATGTCCAGGTGCTCTTGTGGACCTTGTCCGTTGTTTTCAGTCATGTTATATCCTAGAAATAGCTTCTTCCTTGTGATATAGTTGGTGGTTATCATCTGCTTAAGGATCTGTCATATGGCGTAAGTCATCAAGCAGCTGGCCTGTTGTATAACGACTTAAAGTCAATGTTTTCAGTGTCTCTATGGCTTTAAAATAATACCGATGATGCCTTTTTTTGCTTTTCCATAGCGCATAAGAGGTTTTCGATGTACTGATCTGACCATATATACTGTTCCACAGTCCTCTCCTGTGTCGTCTAACATGTTCACCTTTCATAAATTTGTTGAAAACTGGTTTGGGGAAGAGTTTCCATCGATTGTAGATAGTACGAACAATGTCTAACATAATGGATATGGGCAGAAGCATGGAAATACGGAATCATCAGCCTAACAACTTCCAGATGAAGTCCCCATTCTGCCTTTCTTTCAACTCTGAGACACATCATCATGATAAAGATACCACGGAGAAATACATCTGTACATAGTTTACATGTTCGGCTACTTGACGATAATTACTCTAATTTGTTATCAAAATCAGAGACATCATGGCATGATTTTACGAGTTCCTGGAAAAGTTCTTCTGCTAACGAAGCACTCATATTCTATGAGAATTTCTTACTTGTCAACATTTTGGGAACTCCCCCTAATACAGATGACAACACTTCTGATAATTTGCCTTGCACTTTTTTATTTCTGTAGAAATACGAATTTAAATAACAAAAATATACTTTACATATAAAATACATATATATTACATTCAGTCAAGCTTTTTGTTTATGCAATACTTCATATGTACCTATGTATATTTCAGATTTTCATTATTATGTTCCCAGTCTAATTTAAATATTGATGTCTTTTTTTTGTAAATCTTAAATATATAAATATATTTTCGTGTATTCAATGCGTTTATTAGATAGCTAGACCGTCTAAATGTAGGGATAGACACCAAAATTATTAATGTAGGACAAATGGTTATTGAGATATGATGAAATCTTGTTGCAACAGCAGCAGCGCAGAATCGTCCCATCTTGCTCTTTGCTTCACTTTCGGTCTGTTATTTTCAGTTGGGAATATATCCTGTTTGAGGTATAAGTTACTTTTAATAATATTCACCTCATGGGTACTCCGATTCTTCAATTTACAGGGTTTTTTTTCCACTTGCCTGAAATCAGGCACCAGCAAGACCCGCATTACAGTCACGGCTGAAGTAGAATTACGTTTGATAGTTCTTTAGAAATTACCACCCATTTGTAGTGGCTGTCCAGTATACATTATCATTCTTCCCATTCACATTCGTGCACAGCCATAGAATTACATAGTCATTATTTCATTTGCGCTTTCTTTAAAAAATGTTCTTGTCATTTTATAGACATAATCATGTGTCGAGAAGTGGAGCCTTGTACAATTCTATTCACATTTATTTCGGCATCTCAATAAAATTCTGTTCCTGCCTTTTAGCTGGTATTTCATAATTACCTGATCAATATCCAGGAGTTCTTCGTGTAAGAAACTGGAGATGGTGCTTTTTCTTGCCTCAAATGACGACATTTTTTGGGGTTATACGTCTGTAGATCCACTATATCTGAGAGATCTCTATTTGTACAAAGATAAGTCTGTGTACATCCAAGAGTCAACGTTCAGGTCAGAGATGATCTTAAAGGTGCTATCCTAAATATGATTTCTTCTTCCGGATTTGTTTATGTCATTGGTATGTCAAATGTTATTGATTGTGGAGATCTACTGGTACAGTTGACGAGATCATGGTAATGTCGATGTGTATCATGTGTTTTTCAATCAATGAAGTATGATTTTTGGAAAATACATAACGTATTTAATTAATTTTGAATAATTTAAAATATACTTTTGTTATTTTTAAAAGGTTCTTAAGAGTGCTGTATATCTGTTATAAGTAATAAAAATAATATCAGTTTGTATTCAACTAAATATGCAAAAAGAGATAATTTATACTAATTGTGGGTGAAGGAATACATTTGTGTACATAGTTATATACAGCATACATTCATGAATATGTTAAATTTGTTAAAATATATTCAGAATTAAACACAATTGAATAAGAAATAATTTTTAAATAAATAAATATATTGATAAATTAAAATGAACAACTGTGAGCAACGTCTGATAGAACTCTGTCTAGTTCCAGTTCGTTAGCAGCAGCTTCACACAGAACTTTAACACATTCTTGACTGAGTGTGTGTAGCCTTCATCCTGACATCTTGACAGGTTGCTTCACCGGGTAGTGGTGAGAGCCAGCATATTACTCTCTCAAGCTATATCAAGCGACATTAGCCGTACACACTTGAAAATTGACCAAAACGGGTTTGGAGATTCACTGTTGCTATAATATTGCTGAAATAAGAGACTAGACTATTGCAGCTGCTCGAGTGTGATGGCGGGTTCTCATTCATGGCTTAAGAATACACCTTCTATTTTACTAAAGCAATGGACCAAAATTAAAATAATTTTTAATTATAATTATATAATTATATTAAAATAATTATAAAATTATAATAATTATCTAATTTTAATTTTATATTTGATCTATAAAAAAAAATTAAAATGTTAGTATCATTTTTTCATTTTAAATTTTTATGTTCATTTATAATTTCTAAATAATTTTTTTTTTCAGAATTTAAGACCCTATTTATAATTTTTTAGAATACTATATTAATACGGATATTTTATGAATTTCTATGTATTATTACTTATATATTATATTAATTGTAACGTATCATTGTATATTGTAACATATCATTAAGTAATGTATATTATATGGTGTGTACAATTATATATTTTATTAATTAGTATGTAATAGATAATCTAATTTACGGAATTACTATAAAAGTAATTATAGTAAAAGTTGTAAACATTTTTTTATTTTTTTTCAAAAAAATGTTCATTGAATAACTTTTGTAACTCAAAAACTGATCATATCACACTTTTATCAAAATACTTACAAACAAGACTTTCGACTAACGAATATGTACAGCAAACTGGGGCGGTATGCAGAACAAAATTAGCTTCTAAGTTCAAGTTAATGTTAGGTTAAAGTAAGTTAAAATCTTTAACAAGTTGTCTTTAACATACGCATTAAGTTTTAAGTTCAGTTTTAAGCATTAGGTAGTTGCTTTCTGCATACCACCCCTGCAATAGCTGTTGCTTTCCCAGGTATATCTATCTAATGCATAAAATTAAATCAATATGAACATCAATTGTATATATTTCAACCACAATAAAAATTATTATAAGCTAAAATTGCAAAAGTGTGTTGGCTCATACCACAAAAGAAATGATATAGGTAGGTACCTTAAATTTTGTTAGCTCTTACGAAAAAAATTTAATTTTATACATTTTAAATTAAGCCTAATTGCCAATATGATCCTTCTAACCGCTAAATAAATTGGTTCCTAGTAGAAACAATTTTATAAATATCAGTGGCATAGGAAGCGGGGGGGCTGAAGTGTCTATAAAGTGGCTGAAAACTCAAATTGAAAATTATGAATGAATTTACAAAATCAAAGTATTATTAAGTAGGAAATATATTATTTTGTTACTAATACAGAAAGTATTATCTACTAATATAATTAAAATGAGTATTAGTCTCTCAAAAATATTATTGACAAATATAGTTACCAACACATTATTGAAATTTAAATGTAAATTAAAACGATACATAATATGTATATCTAAAAAAATGAATAATCAGACATTAACATGATTTATAATCTCTATAAATAAGATTGAAGTAAATCAATGGCTTCTTTCAAATTGTCATTCAAATAAGCAAAATGGAGTGGATGTTCGCCAAAAATATTGAATATATTTTGATCAGCTCCATAATTCAACAAAAGTGTAATGATTTTTATGTTACCCTTTTTAGTTGCAAAATGTAGTGAAGTGTTATTATTTCGACCACTGGAATTCACATCGGCTTCATTTACTAAAAGCAACTCAACGGCTCTGATATCCTCGTTGATGGCTGCTGAATGCAAAGGACTATTTCCATAAATATCCCAGGTCATGTGATTTGCCGAGTTATTTAATAGAAGGCTTGTAACATCTACATTCCCTTTTTTAAAGGCAATATGAAGTGGAGTACAATTAATTTGACCAATTACATTCACATTTGCACCGTTCAGTAGAAGCACTTCAACAACATTAAAATTGTTGTTTCGTGACGCAACATGGAGTGGATTGTTATGGAAAATGTCGTACTTTTCAATGTTTGCATTATAATTTATTAAAGTCTTCACTAATTCAACGTATCCTTTTTTGCTTGCAAGATATACTGGAGTGCTGTTGTTCTGACCTAAGACATCAAAGCAATTTCGCACAATACAAATAGTTGTTTAAGATCGCTATATGGAGTGCACTATTGCCAAAAATGTCCACTAGTTCAACGTTTGCTTTATAAGCCAACAGGGTATGGATAACATTCGTATTCCCCTTTTTACAAGCAAGATTTAATGGGGTACTGTTGTTTTGACCTCTGGTATTGACATCAGCATAAAAGTTTTCTAAAAGTAGGTGAACAGTTTCCCATCTATTTTCGAGGGATGCAATATGAATTAGTTTATTTACGGTTTTATCAAACGTTTCGATGTTTGCTTTGAACTGTATCAAAATAATGATTATGTCAGTGTTTCCCAGGCTACAGGCGTAGGATAACGAAGTGTAATTGTTTCACCTTGGAGTATCAACGTCTGCACCATCAAATAAAAGCAGCTTAACTGCATCATACTTGTTCCCCAGTATAGAGGTGTGAAGGGCATTGTTATCATATTTGTCAAAAATTTCTTTACTAGCTAAACTTGAGTAAAAGCTGGATAGCATCAATATTCCCCATTTTGCAAGCTAACAATAGCGGAGTAGATTTTTTTTGTATCCACAGCATCAACATTTGCTCCGTGCTCTAAAAGTATTTGTATTGATTCCAAATTATTGTTCATTGTGGCAATGTGCAGTACAGTGTTGCCATTATCATCCATCATTTCTTTGTTTGCTTCGAAATTTAAAAGAATTGTCATGGTTACAATGTCCCGTTTATTTGTCGTCAAACATAAAGGAGTGCAATTATTTTTATCCACAACATCAACATTTGCTCCATGCTCTAAAAGCAATCCAACTACATCACAATTACCTGTCACAGTTGCGATATGGAGTGCAGCTTTTTAGAAAATATTTACAAATTGAAGTGTCTGCTTTATTATATAAAAGACACTTTATAACTTGTACATTTTCCTTATAACATGCAATCATAAATGGAGTTTGTCTCATGGAAGCTGAATTATTTATATCTGCTCCGTATTCCAAAAGTTGTATTACTTCAACATTATTGGACTCTGCTGCATAATGAAGAGGACTATATATTCTCTCGTCTGAAGGAATGGAAGGGTTTGCTCCTTTTCCCAACAAAATTCTTACTATTTTAGTTTTGTTATTCTTAGCTGCTAAACATAAAGCAGTTCCATAAAAAGAATTACAGACATTTACATACGTACCTTTTTCGATAAGTAACTCTACCGCTTTCCCTTGATTGTATAAGGAAGCTGCATGAAGGGGATTATTGATCAAATACTGCTCTTGTTCCTAAAATTAATAACTGCTTCCCTTGGGATGAGAAATTTCATAAGTTCTAAGTTACCTTGTGAACTTGCCATAGTAAGTGGAGTCCATTTATTCTTACCTTGCGCATTTATATCCTCACCTGCTGATAGTAGTAACTCAACAGCATCTATTTCATTTTTTAGCGAAGCCTGATGAATTGCACTCTTACAATGTATATTATTGACTGTATAAGTTATGAAATTAGAACCTTCATTACCTCCAAATTTCCAAATTCGCTTGCGATACACAATGGTGTGTAATTTCTACCTCCCTCTACATTAACACCAGCTCCTCGGGAAATTAAAATCCGTGCTATGTCGGCATAATTATGAAATGCAGCCACGTGTAAAGGATACCACCCTTCATTGTTTGAAACTGATGGATTTGCACCGTTATAAAGAAGAATTATAACCTTCTTTATATCACCTTTCTTTGTTGCTTTATGTAGAGGCTGTTTGGCCGCAGATGTATTATTAACCTCCCAGTAATAAAAATTGACAGATAATATATTTAGATATAACTCAAATATATTACATTATCTTATTAAATATACTACATATAAAATGTTTATATTTTATTCAAATATATGATAAAATATGATGGGGTGTTATTTTAAGGAATTGTCTATAGTGAAATTTCTATTGATTCAGATCTGTATATCAATCATTCCTAGATGTAGCTATGAAATATTTCAACGCTTATGATCTATATACATAGAGACCATCAATCTGTGTTATGGGAGAACCGCACTCTTAGCACGACAATACAAGACCCCATGTGGTCAAATCAAACAAACCAGTATCTTTTAAACAAAACAGTATTCTTCTAAAGCAATCCCCTAATTCTCACGATCTAAATATTTGTGACTGTAGTGTTTTCCCAAAGTGAAAAAAATGAAGCGCAGCAAGAGAAGTTGAAGATTACCTACCTGCCAGAAGGACTTCCGTCTTTTACAGATAAAATAATGCAGTGGATATGGATATTGTGAAAAGGTGATTGAGGAGAAGGTCAATTATGTATAAACATTTTGCATACATTCGGAATGAAGTAAAAATGTAGAAAATGATAGAAATGTATGTAGATGTATATATTTCAGACTAACGAGAATAACCAAAATACCCCGGCACCAACCCAACAACCATATTATTTAACAGAGGTACGACTGTTTAATATAATAAATGGAAGAATATTGCACCCGAGAAAGTAGCTGTCGAATAATTCTTTTTCATTGGAAACGCAAGGGCATCCAAGTTCATGGCTACTCTATACCAAATATGGGTTTCATATGGAATTTTACAATGCAGACTTTGAAAAGGGTGACAGTTGGAGATGCTATGTATCTATGACCTGGAAAAACTATAAACTCGTTTGCTTTTCATATCTCAAAATAAGTTAACCATCGATCTGATGTCTTTAAACATAAACTCTTTCCTGTTTTATCATCGCTCTTTGGTTAATATGGTGATATGAGAAATGGGAACAATTGGTCATATACTTGTTGAAAATTTGGAAGTCTTCTACAACATGTGACCCTAGATATTGAATTGGTAATAAATTCAACGTAAGATATGTACAGCTTACAAAAAGGAAGAATTCTCCTAAGATAAAGATTGAGCCACCCATCATGAATGTGCAGCAGTGCATATAAAGCGTGCACTCGACCTGCAAATTTATTTCTGATGATCAGATGTTTTATTTGCTGAACTTTAACCTATTTCTGTTTGGGTGGGCAAAAAATCTGGAATATTTCTGTTCCTATTATATACCCTTTATATTCAACCTAAGTACGTTCTTCCATTCGAAGCTTGTAGATGCAAGTTTGTATCACCATGATTTAGTGCTATCCATTCACTGCTTACTGTTGGTGCACAGGTTAGGATAAATGTACAAATGAAAAAATGAGTTAGCTTTTCTTCCCGCTAATAAAAGTTGTTAAAAGTAAAGAAAACAGTATTTTCAAAGATATTTTCAAAGGTATTTCGATATTACTATATTTTGGACTAATTAGTAGAGGCCTTCAGATATTGATTATCGATTTTTGAAAATGCTAAAGGGGCCAAAGTGGCACTGTCAGATGCTGCCACTAGACATTTTAAAGTATGTATTATATCGGCAATAAAATTCATTTTTACATTTCAATTCGGTTATTCTATAATGTCATCAACTTCTACTCGACTTCACTACATAAATCAATAATTCCATTTTTAGTTTGGCCATTCTTAAAAATGTAAAGTTTTAATTGTTTAAAATGTATTAACAATTTATAATTATATTTTATTAATAATATTAATAATAATTTTATCACTTCCTGTGCATGCCAAAGTTCCTTCAGTGCAATGCGCAGGCCCCACAACTTCATATGATGCACATTGACCAAATAAGACTGTCCTTGCTAGCATTGATGCATATATACACACCGACGCGGACAAATTAAAGGAAATTGATACAGATAAAGCACGCTCGAAGGCTGGATTCGATATTCTGGGCTGCAATGAGGTTTTCATAAAGTGGACATAGAAAGTTATCCGTTTTAGATGTCCCTTATGAATTACAACACATAATAGAATGCAGATGTATATAAATAATCATTCATAGCCTGCAGCAAATACATTCAGTTTAAAAAGATTATGTGTATATATATATAAACGTATACTATGAAAAAAGTGCATTTATATCTTTAGTATACATTTTCTGTATATTCTTTTGGGTTACGATTGAATAATAAATTAACTAAATTTTCAAAATTTTTACTACAAATATATGTGGAACGTTTGCGGTAATGTGCCTCTTTTTAGAAAAAAGAACGACATTTTCTTTTCAAAAGCTGGCTACGGATTGTATAGTAATGATATTATATATCATTCACGTGTAAATTTTTAGATCGTGGTCTCAAAAGTTTTAGAGTAAATTAATTAGAATTTAATATCATATAGGTGTATACATACATCAATTGGTATTTGTTGTAAGAATAATTTAAGTTGATTATCATCTTCAAGTAGGAGAGTCTTCATAAACATGTGTTTTATTAAATAATCATTCCATCTAGCACCCATGAATCTGTAAATAATAAAAAACTATTTATTATAAAACAATAATACTGTATTCTTTATCATAATTGATATATTACCAATAGGTAAACGTTTTTTATTCATTTACCACAAATTTTTATTTTAATTATTTGTAAAATACACTTTTTTAAGCGTATTTTATGAATAATATTGTGTTATAATCGGGTTATACTTCCATTTTATTGAATTGTTTAACATTATTGAATATTGATTATTGCCTAAATTATAAAATGTGTAAGAAATACGGATATAAATTCTAAGATTGTCATTGATCAATTTTAATTTCAATTTTGGAAATATACAGTTATACGTTTTTTATTTATAAGTAATAATACGAATACTGAATAATTATTTTAATAAATTATTTCATTTTCAAAATTTAATTAAGTTGGATGAATTAGATATTTATTTTGACAATATCTAAATAGATATACATAATTATAGATATATTTGAAACAATATGTCTCATTAAATTATTTTAGTAACTTTAATATTTTATAATTTATTAACGTTAGAATAAGACGTTTCGAGAGGTATCATTAGTTGACATCCAAAAAGCAAAAGATAACTGTGAGAATAAAGTTTAAAGCCATAAATATATTTGTGTATTACCTAATTTAAAATAAATAAATAATTTTAGAATAACAACGGAGCTTTCTTGTGACGTAGACAAATAGGAACACTTGATGACGTATACGTGACTGTGGGTAAATACCTTACATTAATATATAAAAATGTTTCATTTGAAAATTACTCTTTGAATCATTTGAATCATTCACTGATTTACCACAAACTAAAGATTTTGTACTAGGTTCAGAACACTTAAAATGTCCACATCAATTGATTTGAAAGATCACAGAACTTAATTAAATACATATTATTTCACATGTAAAGTCAAATCCCCATTAATATTACTCACATTGTTCCAGTAAACAATACAAAACTCTTTGACGTCATATTTTCTAATTCTCTTTCGTGGGATGAACGCATTTCCAACATATCAGGAGGAAAGCCAATTAACGATAGCGTTTTATATCTAATTTATCCGACTTATCCTTTAATATACACTTGCCCTTCGTCTGGAATGCATGCCTTCCTCAAACCATTCATAATAGCATTGAATCTGTACTCCAATACTTGTTTCTCCCAACCAAAGTTTTTCTAGCTGAATCTGTAATATCATCATTCTAACAATTGTATTAATTTTTAAATCTTAGACGTCATTCCTTATATAAGCAGTATTTTTTAATATTCACGGTAATAAAGTCACTAAATTATTGAATTGTTATTGTTCTAATTTAAATTAATCTCTGAAGACGTTCATTGTTTAAGTTTAAATGTTGAATGTTAAAATTTAAAATTTTACTTTTATCTCATTTCTCCTCTAATCTCATATAAAATTTTGTTTGTTTTGAGTATATTTGTATCCAGATATGCTTTTTATTTGAATCACCTATGCCAACTCTCGGAATTTTACACATTTTTAAAACACAAAAATTACGATTTTTTTTTAATTAATTTTTATAAACACAATGTTGCTTTTTAGTTAGTCCATATGTTCAAGATTTGTTATGTAAAGCAGAACGATAAAGGAATAACGATAACCCCTTGAATTGAGTAACAAATAAGAAATCATGAAAATAAATTTCATATAAGAAATCAACATAATTTTAGTTGTATAGTACCTATCAAATATCAAAGTTGCTAATATTTTGAGTTCAAATTATTTTTAAAAATTTTCTTAAAAATTAATTTATTTTATTTAAAATATAACTTTTCCGGAAATAATTATTACTTGATTACTATTACGTTTTTATATGCTTACTGTATCTCACTGAGAAATTATAACCGATTCATCAACTTTGTTTGTGATATTTTTCTGATAGAAATTTAGCATTTTGAGAGGTTCTGATAATTTACCAAAAAATTATTACGTACGAGAATAATGCACCCAGTTTATATCGCATTGTACAAGCAACAACAAAGTTTGTTTTGAACAATATAGAGTATCAAACTAATAAATTTAAACGTACTTACCTGCTTTATCCAAATTGTAAAAGTATTGTAAAATTGTTAAATAAATTACAACATCAATTTTTAGAAATATTAGATGAGATTACAGAGGAAGTTCTTATAAGAAAGACTCAGCATTCATTAATTCATCAAACTATCTTTCTTAAACAACTCTTCTAATTTCCACGAAATAGTATATTATATGTTATATGGTAAAACCATCCCATCAAAAGTAATGAATAGTCAAGCTGTAAAAAATAATCAATGAAATAACATAAAACTCGCTAAGCTTAAAAGAATCCAGAAAACTGTATAAGAAATTTTATTTACACAAAAGAATATTTACATAATAATTATACTTGTAATTAATAACCTAATATTTCGACGTATAGAAACTTATCCTTCGATAAAGAAAGTAAGCCAGCATTAGATAATGAAGTCAAAAAGACAGTTTATGTAGGACACCAGAATTTTCAAACATCAAAAGGAGTTCAATCTGTAAAGTTTGCCTAATCGATCAGTAATTTAGGGCCCCATTTGTCTCTACTTCTTCGGGTGATCTTAATTAATTCCGTTTATTTATTTAATCGTGTCCTTTGATCAATAGAAAACAGTTCTCCAAATCGAGATGACTTTTAATAGGAGCTTCGAGATCGACTATTTCGTCTGGGATTGTTTAAATTGTTTAAATCGAGTGTTTCATCAGTGGTTCCCTGAATATTATTGATTACTTCCAAAGTAAAACCCGATATCATATTATTAGGAAAACGAGAATAATCTAGACATTTGAGACATCTTTTCAAATAGGTAGGCTGTTTTAAAAAGAGGCAATCAAAATATAAATTTACCTATAATTGATTTTTTTCATATCATTATTAATATCATATTACTTAAACTCAACAATGGCAAAAAGTCGGTTAGCTCAAACCTTGAAATAAATAAAAAATCATGTTAGCTCAATTTCATTTAAAATTATTTGTGTTTGATAGAAGGAATATTACAAGTGGCCCTGATAGGTTTTAGATAAACTATATAATATTACACATGACCTTATTATAAATAATTATGATGTACCAAACAGAACTCTGTTTCACGGCATCTAATCTATTGCTATAACGTATCGACCAGCTTAATACGTACCCCACCCAGCCTTAATGAAAATTTTCCAAACGCTTACTCAATTTAAAACCAGGAAAAATATTTGTAAAACCATTTTTAAAAATCAGTTTCAATTCAGGAATTTTGAGTAAATCTTTAAAATGGATCACATTTAGGAAAAAATATTTAACTCATTTTCATACTATTATAAAATTTGACTTTATATTTAGAAATACAAATTTATCAACAATGGAAATAAAACGTTATAAAAATATTGCCATTATTCATAATTGTATATCAGTTTTATTCATTTAGTTGTTCGTGACATATTGATAAAGTAAATATAATTAATTGTAATATAATATAATTATATCATTTTAAAAGCCAGAAAATTTCATTTTACTAACTCTATACGTTATCTATGTCAACGTTGTGAAGATCCACTGCAAAAACTATATGGAAAACTATTCTTTGTTCCAAACAATATGCAAAAAAAATAACTATTGAATAATAGATTATCTCGATAATTTCGGAAACTATAAATGTCTCGTTACAACTTTGTGTTTAGATGTAATAAAAGTTGCAACCGTACAATACTCTAGAAACTATATTAAGACTAGTGTGTCTGTGCACTATTCAATAACAATTACTTCACCAGAAAATACAACTTAGTTGAACAGATATTTGCAAATTTAATACTATGTAGAAAAATTTATTATTAAAATTTATATAAAATTATTAAAAATTATCACAAATTCAATTGTTTAATATATCCTGTGTTCGGAAGACATCTAATAATAAATACGTAATAAAAATAGAGTAACGATTGTACTCTAGTCTTTTATATTTCAAAATCATGTTTCCCAAAATGATATACTATTGACTAAGGAGACAAAGACAAACAACAGCTGCAGTGATTAAGAAATAATTAAATGTATTAAAACAATTATAAATATATACAAATTTCGATAAACATTTGGACACAATACATCGTACGAATACTTTGTCAGCTACTTTGACTTTCGCTTTCTATTGCCTACTGCTAAACGATTCCCACTCTCGACATCATGATGTCGCTTGGGGGGCAC
Source organism: Vannuccia rotundouncinata (assembly GCA_034780395.1). Classification (NCBI taxonomy): domain Eukaryota; kingdom Metazoa; phylum Platyhelminthes; order Proseriata; family Coelogynoporidae; genus Vannuccia; species Vannuccia rotundouncinata. The sequence continues at coordinate 16,231 of JAUZNC010032846.1, forward strand.
GTAATTGAATCCTTTGATTTCCTCCTCTGGTTGTCCGGGCAACACCTCAGTCACCAGCCCCGTCACAGTGGTGAGGGCATTCTCCCGAATGGTGAATCGATGTCCCTTCTCCAGATACATCGGTAATCTGAGTAGAATTCGACACTCAACATGATCTCCGGGCATGATCATATCGACGTTCTGAAAGTTCGATAAAGGCACCGAGAATTGGGCCATAATTAAAAAAAAAAATTGTCGCCTATATTAAGAGAATTCACCTCCGGTATTGTGACGACGCAACTAACGCTCCAAAGATTGGCAAACAGGAGCTGTATGTAGTTGTCGTGCAAAGGCTTAGAGCGTCCTCCTTCGGCCTTGGTGAGAACATAGATGTTGGCCTTGAAGTGGAACACGGGTGTGATCGTTCGCCGTGCAGCCACGTACATTCCGCGCTTCACGTCCAGCAAAGGAATACCTCGAAGGAGTACCCCGCAGTTGTCTCCGGCTCTATGAGAAGAAACAACAATTACTAAACCTTTACATAAACCGACATATTATACAAAAGAACCCACTTGGCAACAGGGACAGAGTTCCTAAAGATTTGCAGGTCAGAAGCCACCGAAGTTCGCACGGCAGATCCATGTCCAACGAGGTCTATCTCTCCGCCTTTGGATATAGATCCACGACGGATGGTTCCTGCAACACAGTGGCAACATTAACACAGAACAGTCTCTAAACACACCATGAAAAACGGAGCCCACCTATAGCTACAGTTCCCCTACCAGGAACAGTGAAAGCTTGTTCTACCGGCATGAGAAAGGATCCCTCGTCGTCTCGCTTGGGAGGCGGAATGAAGTCGTCAGCCGCTTGGATGAGACGTAAAATGGATTCCTTGCCAATGTCGTCGCGTTCACCTGGATAAATAGCAGCAATGGACAACAATAAAAACCGTTACTATAGTGATAAGATGCTGAAAGAACAAACCTTTGAGTGCACACAGAGCAGAACCGTGCACCATGGGAACAGTGTCTCCGGGGTAACCATATTCATCGAGGAGTTCTCGCATCTCCAACTCAACCAACTCCTGCACCTCAGCATCGATGAGGTCCACCTTATTGATGTAGACAAGAATTGATGACAGGCCGATCTGTTTGGCTAATAGGAGATGTTCCCGTGTCTGGGGCATTGGACCTTCGCTTCCCGCCACCACCAAGATGGCGGCATCGAGTTGGGATGTTCCTGTTATCATATTTTTCACATAGTCGATGTGACCTGGACAGTCGATGTGTGCATAATGTCGAGTTTTGCTCTCATACTCAATGTGGGCAGTGTTGATAGTGATGCCTGGGTGGAAACAATTCAATTTTACCTTTTTAAAGTTGTGTTACATTTACCATAAATTAGAAAGTTACAAATAATATCTCCGTTAATGTAATAAATCATATAGAATCCATTGAAACGTTTACCTCTTTTGATTTCTTCTGGAGCCTTATCAATAGAATCGAAAGGTACAAAAGAACAGGTTCCTGCGTCAGATAGAACTTTGGTTATGGCTGCAGTAAGTGTCGTTTTACCGTGGTCCACATGGCCAATTGTTCCTAAAAGCAGTTATCAACAATTAATGATTAATTTATGGACGTGATAGATTTGGTTTCGAACAAATTCTAGAAAATGTCCTATGTTTAACAGAAGTATCAGTAAATGCAGATAATGAAACTATGTAATAATAACTGTGTATTTTCATTCCACATACATCCAGGTAAAACCAATATTTCAAAGCTTTGGCAACATCACTTATTACATTATTAGCATGTGTGATTTGCTCATTCCGTGTTTGGGACCAGCGTACACTTTTGTTTGTATAAAAATATAATGGTTTTGATTATGAACGCAGCTACAGTATCAGTGCTCGAAATACAGATTAACAAGACCGAAGGAGTGAATCATGAACGGATAAGGGTGCCACGTATATGTTGGAAAATAGATATATATATTGTCTAAAATCTTTTGGATGGTGTTCTCAAAACAAGCTGGTGACCAAGATCGATCCTGAGATAAGGTTAATATTTCCATATGTATTTTGAAACAAGAAACTAACTCATTCGAATTTGGTTACATAAAGGTAGTAATTGCAATTGTAATTGCATTTAAGCGTGATTCACAATTGAATATCGGCAAATAAATAATTGACCGATTTTTTATCGACAGATAAAAATTCATTGCAATTATTCACAATAAAAATGTATCTGCCGATAAATAAATAACGCGCTGTTTGAAATCATGTTCAGTCGACAGTTGTTTAAAGCAAATTTACATTTCTATGATAACAATGAAAACAAAAGCTTTAATTCCAATTTATTTGTAAAACTTAGAAGAAGGGTATTTCGCCGTTGGGATATATACAGCCAATATTTCGACAACGCAACAAACAAGAGCTTTTATAATTTAAGTGGTCCAAATGAGGAGAACTAACCTCGAACTAATCTAATGACCCTTCGATCGAATATCATAAATATGTACGTATTGTTGTAAAGGAGCAATTAGATCTTTGTCGTTAATCTGTACTTAAAGATTTTCCATAGTAAAAAGTAGTAAAAACAATGAACTAAAAGTCCTGAGATATAAAAGGTGGGTGATAACAAATAAGGTCACACAAGGACATTATAAAAGTCCACCGACATTTTGTAAACATTATTTTGATTGGTTGAAAGCAATTCTACACAGCAATTAAATCGGCTGAGTTGAATATTTCTTAACTGAACTTTTTGTCGGCCAATTATTAATCGGGCGATAATATTCTATTGTGAACTACATTTTTGGCCGATAAAAAATCAACCGATGTTTTATCGCCTGAATATTTGAATTGTTAATCACGCTTCAGCATATTCCCCATTAAGTGGATATGTTCACCGATTTTGATCAAAATAAACCAAAAAAATTGTTTATTCTTGTTTTTGTTCTTTCGAATTTGGAAAATAAGAAGATATTATTTTTTTAATATTTTAAGGTATATATTTTTAAAATATTTTTCTTAATTAGGTGTGTGTCCCTAGAAACCATAATTAATTCATTATTTTATATCCATAAGCGTACTGCATATAATATCTCTGAAAAGCAACTAAATGTAATTCAGTTAAAAGTTTGGAAAAACGTCCTTCGGAAGGTTTGGCAAACCTACTCTCTCCTGTATCCTGTCCATCTACATTATTCAAAACACCCTCCGAATTCAATTCTAATGATTATCAGGCTATTCCTACTCCTATCGAAAATAAAATGTTCCAACTACTGCAATTGCATCATCCATTCAAACACCGTGATTGAGAACTCAACTAATTAATACAAATGTGGAAATAGATTCACCTGATAATGATATAATTTATTTGTAACATTTCTTTATTTTGTGAGTTGATTCAAAAATGTTATTGTTCTTAGTGTTCTCAAAAGACACTGGGAATTTCTGTAAAACCCAGTAACATGGATTATTTTCACAATAAAACATTGCCTTTGGCTGTGGCTCAAGGCACTTTGCAGATAGGCATTGTTTATAGACAATTTAACACACTATTATCTGTCATATGTTTATCTCTTGTGACGGCTGCGTATCATATCGCAGAATCTCATTTTGCAGAACAATGGGTGAACTAGCATGACGTAATAGTCTGATCGATTTAGTAAAGCGTTATCAAATCGCAGATAAACAACTGTATTAAATCGCCGAATAGGTGCAGTCACTAAATAAGTAATGTTAACTGACATCATTTTACATGTACGCAGCCTGTACATAAATAATGAATGGAATTTAGTCAGTCAGTCATTTCAGCTTGCAATGGAGTTTATACGGTCACAACGAGGA
>JAUZNC010032868.1:0-20050 GCA_034780395.1 Vannuccia rotundouncinata
TCAGCTTTCCTGATGGTAACTTTGCCAATGTTTTCGTTCGCTGATTTGATGATGACTTCTTCTAGCTTGTTGATTTTAGTGGCGTTTAAAGGTAAAAGTCCTTACAGAAGAAAAGTGCGTAAAGAGATCGACAACTTTTTTATCACGAATCAAAGGTATGTAATATTTTTAAATATGATGATATTAATATTTCTTGATATTTATGTATCAAATTGCAATCTTGTGGGTGTGATTGCAGCTAATATATTGCTGGAATTATTATTGACAATGCGATTTCCTTATATCACTTCTCGAATCAAAGAATATATAGTATTCTCGTATATAAAGATAGCTAATTGTCAAAATTAAAAAATTATTTTAAAATTCAATGGAAAGTTATAAGTAATAAAATTGTAGTGGTATAATAATCAGTTAAAATCGCATTGGAATTTAACAAAAATTTATCCATATTATGAAGAAGAGTTTCCTATTTTTATATAAAAGATTACATTCCTTATAAATCATTGCCTTAAAAAATATTATAGAGATTTAACAGATGCAGTGTCAATAAATATACAGAGATATTATTAACACTGCAGTGTGCCAGTGTTGAATGTGGTCACAGTGTCAATAGATTATTTAAAATAAATAATAGGGCCCAGGGGAATTAGGCTTATGGATTAGAATTAGTTATATGGACATAACCAGTATTTTTTAATGATATATGGCATCTAACATTATACCAGATTTTTTGACTGACCAGTTCAGACCAATCTAAAATTGGCAATAGTTTACTAATGCATAGGTTAACAAGTGCAAAAAATACTGCCAAATATATTATTTTTTTATTGGGTGATTTACTAAAATGAGGTCATTTTATGGTACCTACTTTTCATGGATTCCATATTACCCAATATTGGTCTAACTTTGTTTGGACCCAATCACAGATTATTCAGTAGAATATGATGTAAAACAGTTCTGGTATATATATATTTTGGCAAAATAGACCTGATTAGAAAACTTTTTTTAGTACTGATCATAGATTATTCTGTAAAATATGATGAAAATCAGTCCTAATTAAGATATTTTGGTCAAATAGACCCTGATCAGAAAAATTATTTGAAACTGATCACAGATTATTCAATAAAATATGATGAAAAACAATTATAATATTTGCATATTGGTCTAACTTTTTTAGACCCAATCACAGATTATTCAGTAGAATAAGATGTAAAACAGTTCTGGTATATATATATATTGGCCAAATAGACCCTGATCAGAAAACTTTTTTTGAAAGTGATCACAGATTATTCTGTAAAATATGATGAAAAACAATTATAATATTTGTATATTGGTCTAACTTTTTTGGACCCAATCACAGATTATTCAGTAGAATAGGATGTAAATCAGTCCTAATTAAGATATATTGGCCAAATAGACCCTGATCAGAAAACTTTTTTGAAAGTGATCACAGATTATTCTGTAAAATATGATGAAAATCAGTCCTAATTAAGATATTTTTGTCAAATAGACCCTGATCAGAAAACTTTTTTGAAACTGATCACAGATTATTCAATAAAATATGATGAAAAACAATTATAATATTTGTATACTGGTCTAACTTTTTTAGACCAAATCACAGATTATTCAGTAGAATAATATGTAAAACTGTTCTGGTATATATATATATATTGGCCAAATAGACCCTGATCAGAAAACTTTTTTGAAAGTGATCACAGATTATTCTGTAAAATATGATGAAAATCAGTCCTAATTAAGATATTTTGATAAATTTGTTGTACCTATTCACATGTTTATATTAAAATATGATGTTATTTAGTAGACTATGACATAAAACAGTTTTTACTTTGATATTATGATATGTTTTTTTGTTTTTACAAACTTGAGTTGAAAAAAAAGAGATCTTGTATGATATATTTTTAATTAATGTGTTGCAAAATTCATTTTTATTTGTTCATAATAATATCAAAAAAATAAATTAATTGATTCCATACTCCCCATTTTGTGATTCGTTACGCAATCAATGATTTTTATTGAAAAATATAATTAATGAAGTTCAATCATATGTTGTTCATTATATGTTATATTTTTTCTTGTGTTGTTTTATTATAATTTTTATTTTTTTTTGATCGGGTAAATTAAATCTGTAAAAAAGTATGGACCTCATTTTACATGTATACCGTAGTCCTGGAAAATCGTGGAAATTTGAGATAAATGAATGATATTCCCAGCTGGGATATCCTGCAATTTCAGACATTATCAGTAAAAAAATGTAAATGTATATTTCGTATTACGATTATTTAATTTTTTTGTTTTCAGCCACAAAGAAAATATGCCTCCTTTGTCCAAAATTCCCGTCCATTCAACTTGGTCCAGTAATCCTATAACGCCACTGCGACCCTCTGAATCAGTATGCAACCCTGTCAGAAGTGCTCCATCACCTTCACCCTGTCCCCAGATATCCTTCAAACCTAAATCATCATCACTCTCTCGTCCTCACATGCCTCCTCCGACATCACAGACATTTTTAACTCAACACATCCCTTACACATCTGTCCGAGAGAACCAGGCAACCGGTCTCAAACATGACTTTGACCAAATGCGGGCAACCGTAGAGTCTTTGGGGATTTACCCTGATTCTAATCATGGTCAGTTAAAAGTTTATGAATTTTGTGTAAAAAACATAAAAAATATTCATAATTTAACTTATTATTAAATAACTTATGCTTTTGCTGATATAATATATATATATATAGTTTTATTTTTTAAATAATTAATTATATTTAATTTTCAGCTATAATGTATTTTCTCACTGCTGTTCTACGAGAACAAGCGAAGCAAACTGCCGTAGTCCAAGCCATGGATGTCCGACTGGGGGCACTAGAAACTGTAACAAAGGGTGCCACATCTGGGCCACGGGTCTCCATCAAAGAGCCAATATTTGTAAATCTTGATGATTACCGGAGTCGGAGAGATATGAGCCCAAAATTTTACTATGTATTCCAGGTTTTTTTCCGTGAATAATCGTGAACTAAAAATAATACTATCATTAATTGTATGGCAGTCCGTATTTGTTTCATATCTTCAAATTTTTGATTAATTTGTATAACTGAAATTAAATTTCAAGTATGTTTGACTCAATGATCCAATATTTTAATAGGATAAATGACACGATATTAATATTTACCATAATATTCCACAGAGCATGCACTTTTCCAAGTCATTTTGTGCACTGTTATAAACAGTTATAAAATATTTATTCTATATTTTTATTTTTAACTGTTCTTGTCATATAATATTCAATTATTATATTATATATAATTTGCTCTAATTTTTTATAACGTTAACACCACCAAGCCTCTTTTTGTCTCCCGTCAACTTTTGAATAAAAATATTTGATTCAGAGAATATATATATTACACTCAAGGATTATACTTATTACATATTTTTAATTATTTTATGTAAGATAGATAAAATATGATAACTGGAGCAGATGTACATAATTAAATTATTATAAACATGAAGATCGTTATAATTTAGGAAAAGTCATGTGATATCATTGATAGAAAACAACTGTGAGATTATCTATAGCTCAATTTATAACCAGGTGGTAATTTTTTTTTCAATGTGTAGCAATCAAATGCCCATATTTAATTTTAATCAGATTCTCTGAATGAAACAGCAAGGAAGCCTCCATGCTCGGGAGCATTTCAATCGTGTTTTAGGGAAGATGTGGTCTCCAGACCTCCAAGTCATGCTGAACCGTACAGGGAATTGTGGGAAGGTGAAGTTTGCCGATGATTTGGAGAGGAAGCTGAAAGGTAGTTATGCTGATACTTGCATATGCCAAATTAATCCCGCTACTTTTTAAATAAGCAGACTGTTTATATGATTTAGGCATGCAAAGTATTACATTTTTACATTATAATATATACTTGTCTATCTCGCTCTGTGCGTATGCACAGAAATTCGAGCAGACAAGTATATATTGTATAATTTGTATTACTCTCATGATTTGTAATTATACGATTGTTATTTGACTTCAGTTCTGTTTATTTGACTTTGATCGCAACGGAGGACGGGAAGAGCGACGGTCCAAGACAAAAACATCCGAACCACGCAAGAAGATTGCAGTGATCTCTTTCGATGAGTCTGACTAATTCACATTGATATTGTAACATAGCCTATTCAGACATTCTCAAAATTATTTATTTTAATGTTAAAATTAATTGTAACCCAAAAATATGTAGTTATATGACTATCTATTTTATCTACTCGAAAAACTCATTTTTTAATGTAATCCATGAATTTTTTATTAAATGTATGTAATTATAATATTTTAATAAAAAATATACATCTATTACTTCAACAAATTTTTCGCTCTACACGCCAGTCAAACTTCGCTCGGTCGCAAGGTGTCTCAGGGGTTTAATAGATATTATTTAATATATTTTAGTGACTGTTAGGTTGCGTGCATTTTTCTATACAAGAGTTGTCATATTTACGTTGTCATACATATAGTCTTTCTGTCAGACAATAGTAGTATGGGAAGGATCGATTCTGGCTCCACCATACTTATCCCCCCATATCCCAATTTTATTATCAGGAAAAATATAAAGTAAAAATGTGTTAAAATTTCAATAAAGCATGCTATACTACTCCTAAATTTAAGAGTAGTATTGCGTGCTTTTTTTTGTTTGGTGTATGTTGGCCTCCGGAGAATCGCCGGAATTCCATTGTGACACCCGTCCAGTGGTCCGTAGGCTGTTGGCCGCCGGCGGGCCGCTATATGTTTTGACACTGAGTAATTAGCATGATTGTAACAAAAATTTTGTATTTGTAACCTTTCATATTATATGTATGCTCAATTTTTATTTAAAATACATTTGTTATGCCATACATAAAATATTTTTCCCAATTGCTGGTAGGCCTGATTTATACCAATTTTATACAATTATATAGGATGAAAGAATAATTTTGACAGAAAGAAGTAATTTTGACAGAAATAATTAATTTTGTTTATTTATGATAGACGATTTAGTGGAATGAGGTATTATTTGGTTAAATTATTTTTTATACTAATTAATTTATTGAAAATACTCTATTTCAAGTTTGGAGAACAACCTTTGTCTGTCTCGCAAACTATAATCCTTACCATATTTCCTAACATCAACTAGATGATTGGACAATTGATGTTATAAATGTGTAAGTTAGCTTCTATTTAAATTTTTAAACTGATAAAATTGTAAAAACTTCTTTAATTTAAAAGGAAGTCCTTAACTTCACAACATTTGATATATAAACGAAATAAAAATCTTATGATGTGTATTATGAAATAGATAAATAAATAATGTAGATGTATTTTTACTATTGGAACATTTTCTTTTCAAACAAAGGATCTTTCAGAGGATTAAATGGGTGCGTAGGTTTTAAGAGTATCGCAGAAAATTATACATTATATATGAAGTTTCATTCACACCAGTATAATTTTTTTACTTTGAATTATTGATACCAAAAATTCAGACTTAGATTCAAAAGCGGTTGCGTCTGGAGGCTGCACCTGAACCAAAATAGCTGATGTGTTGACCTACTTGAGGAGTGTCCAGTGGTTCGACATGTGCTGAGTGGGCTCAGACCTGAAGCTTATCTGAAGATGTGGCGTTGTATCATCATCGAACGGACCCACCAGTTGTGAGTTATGTAACCAGTTGTGAGTTATTCTCGTTTATTTAGTAGTTAGTTATTTACTTAGGTACATTATGTACCAAAGTAAATAACTAACTACTAAATAAACGAGAATAGAGCACTGTAAAAATTTATACATATTGTATTCGGTAGATATGTCTAATTAAACTAATGTTATACTATTTTATAAATTAAGTTAAGTTAAAAACCTTGCTGGTTCCCTGTTTATGAAATCTTGATTGAAATATATATTTTACTTATAATAACTAAGATTTCTAATTATTAATAAAACATACATTGTTTGAAAATGGAAGGGTTCTTATTTTGAAATATATTCAAGCAAACTTTGTAAGCAGGCTATGTGACAATTGTACCGATTTAATCGCAAACCGTTATATTTAATAAATAATGTAAGCAATTCTAAAAAAAATAATAAATTGTTTCAAAAGTAAGTATGTGTTACTAGATTGACATTTTCCGCAGCTTTATATGTAAATTAAGAAGTTGATTATGTATAGTTAAATAGTAAAGCGGACTTGCTCAAAATAATTTGTTACAAAGTCAACTTATTATTTTCTATATTTATCTAAAATCTCTTTTCTTGAAGGCCATCTAAATTTCTGCTGAGAGATGAAGACGTTCTCAATACCGCATATAATAAGCGTCATGGAATAACCCCCTATACATCTGGACCCTTGCGACGAGGTCTTTGACGGGCACAGTGGACTCAACATTTTCAAACTCTATTTTCTCGAGACTGTTCGCCTGGGCACTAAATCAATGTCTGAACTAATGTACACTATTTACTGTGTATTTCTAAACTTTCCCATTATTATTTTGCAATTCTGTATCCTAGGACAGACTGGAATGAAATTTATTATCAACTACTATTATTGAACTGTTAAATCATTTTATGTACAATCTAAATTTAATAGTGAACATAATACTTCTCTATTTCTAAGTACTTTTTTATATTACAATTTAATAATAATACAATATCTGTTTTTTCAGTTTGATATCTATTGTATAAATATTTTTATTAAATATATAATATTTCTGATTTTATATCAACAGGTTTTATTGATTGTTAAGTTATTACTCAATTTCCTAACAAATAAAAAGAATAAAAATATTACTACTTAAATTCAAATAAGTAGTATAGTAAATAATTGTTTTTTGCATAAAAAATACTCTTATTTTAAAATTGTTCAACGCGAAAAGAAGAAAAACTTATATATGAGGATATACAAGAACATAGGCACATGCCAAATAAACCCATTATGAGTCGTTAAACTTTTGATTAGCACAGTTACTAACAAGAAAAAAGATAGTCTGTGGATGGACTGCGAACCTGTTCCGAGAAAACACTCTGTAGTCGTTTAGTGTAGTCGTTTTTCAACATTGTTAGTGTCTAGTTGTCTCTGAGGAGGCACCGGACGGACAACTGTATTTCGACTAGTATATCTACCAAAATTTAACAGTGTAGTTTCTACGTTAGCTATAAATGTTTAAATCTATATTATTGTTCTTAAAGTTCCATTTAGTGCTCTTAATATTTCACATTGCTTCATTTTTTGTGCTGCAGCATAAGATAATAGTTTGTTTATTGTGTTTGTTTCAAACATAGTTTTGCTATATTTAAAAAATATATAAATATGTCATTAATATCAACAAATATAGTTATTTTGTCATTTTTACTAAAACGTAGCAGCATCACATAGGTCTAACTGCAAGCACCGATATCGCGACACCTTACTCAATCAAATTATTTTATAATTCGATAATTTATAATGATGTATAAACAAAGTATTAATAGTATATTAATATTGTATAATGTATAATTTAATTTAATTTAATTTAATTTAATTTAATTTAATTTAATTTAATTTAATCAAAAATTATAAATATTGTATTGTTTGTATTATTTATTTATTCATTCTAGATATATATAACCAAACAAATGAATTTCCTCAAGACGGTAAGAATATCCTAATTCAAAAATGTCAAACAGTATTATCATATTCTATTGCTACATACTAAATGTTATAATTATTAAAACATCAAAAAAGAAAACTCTTGTACAGGTTATTTATAATCATATATTAAGTAATCTCACCCCAAAAAGGGGCTTGATCATGAATTTTAAATATTTTAATATATTAATGATGCACAAGCCGTTCTTGTCGCTCTTAAAATATCTATGTAGCTCAGAGCTCAGCTCAAAATATTTGTACGAATATATATTAATTGTTTTATAAATGTGATACGTGATATTTATTAAACACACTTGAAAAAAATAATATCGAACATTTTTCATTAATTGTATAGTGTCTTAGTTTGATCGTAGAATCATTACCAAGGATACACTATTTCTTAATATATTTATTAATTTCACAGCTGGAGATTGCGCTCGAACCATTACATATAGTAAGGGTTGATTTTGTAATCATGCAGTACATAAAAAAATTAATAAAAATAAAAAATTTGTTTATAAAACTAAATATAATAATTGATAAATCATTGTAAGATTTATACTTTTTGATAATTACAAGAGAATAGGTAAAATACAATACAAAAAATAGCTACAGATATAGTTGAGTTTTATCTTTGTTATAAGGTTATTGTTTAAATAAATTATTTACTGTAACTAGACAACAATTACTATAGCACGAAATAGTAAGTTTTAGATTAAATAAATATTTCATACTGTATAGTTTGTTTTTTTATTGCTCCATACTTGCTATAGTATAAACACCTTATAAAGTAACATAATAACGTTACAATCATGGCACTTTCGGTATTAATCACATTGAAGTTGATAATAAATGTTACTTGTTATTTTTCCATATACAATTAACTCCAACATATGTCATGTTAAACTATTTTTCAAATAAAAATATCAATTTAAATGAAGGTTTTGTATTTGTAAAAATATATTTTCCTTGTATACAATTCCTTGAAAATTAAATTATAAACATTTTTATTTGTAGAGAAACTTAATATAAAACCTGTCAATGTGTATGACTATTATGGCACTAAACACGAAATATATAAATGATGATCATGACTCACCATTTTTAAAAAAACTATATTTGTGTATACAAAACGTATTGAAAATGTTTAAGTAAGTGAAAAAGATTATTTATATTTTTTATGCTGGTTAATTTAACTATTCGGAGATGATTTAATTTTGAATCAAACATATGTGAATAATTATAAACTGTAATAATACTTTTGTGATATAATTATCAGTCAGAATTATAGGCACTTTTCAATGTCGAAATAACAGGTATAAGGTTTTAACATAATTTTTCCAATGATATAGTACACAATTTATAATTCTAAGGACACATACCTGTTGAAATTAAATTATTTATATAATCAAACATGATAAATTTGTGTTACTTTGTTTCGTAAGGGTATGCATACAATCTAACATTTAATGCTCTTTGTGATTTATATATATTTTAGAAAATATCACCACCATTAAGCTTAAATTGATTAATTCATTATATATTTCATATTTATTTTAATGTATAATTGTTTTCATATTTGTATAATGTATAAACCAATAAAATTGTAACATTCAGTAAATATCAATGCATAACAAAATATATTAATTTATTATAAAAATAAAGTTATATTATATTTACCTTTTCTTTATGGTCTTCAGGGACAAAAAAGTTACTTCTCCAAATGGCTATATAAATTCAAAAGTCTTAGTTAGTATCCTTATTGTGTCCTCATTGGTTAATTATTTTCGCGTCATTTATAAAAGCAGCTAATCAATATGGTATGACACATTCAATTAGCCTCCTTTCCGCCTAGTGTGACGTTTGTGATGATTTTCAAAATGTTCTGTCACAATTTGGATTTTTGATATTTCCATCACATTTTGAGATTTTTTTATTTTTTATTTTGTCTTGAAATGAAAGAGCTTTTTTCAAAATATGACGTGAAATCAGAGAGGCTTTCAAATTGTGACAAGGGCTATTTTTTGAAAAATATAATTTCGATTTTGTTAACTATTTCCATTTTTATTGTAATCATCTTTCAAATTATTGTAAAATTGTTTAATAGCTATTTTTTCTAATATAAATCAATATTTTGTTAACACTGTAAGTATTTTTTTAAATATTAAATTGTGTTTGCTTGTTCAATGTTTATATATTATACATTTATTTATATTATAGCTTTCAACTTTTTTTATTTTCATATCACTAAATTGGAATTTATTTATAAAAGCAAAGCAATGTATTAATATAGAGTCTGCTGTTTTATAAATTTTATAAATAATACATACTGAAAATATAATTGTGTATTACAGTATGCAATTTTTTTTTCTATGGCATTTGCAAGCACATGATTTCAGCAATCCCTATACTATTCTATTTATATATAAATTGGGCTCTGTATGCACAGGCTTGTGGCAATATATGTCATAGAAAACTCCTGCATGTACCTAAGTAATAGTTTTAAGATTTAATGATAAAATCACTTAATCCATTTTAGCACAAGGAATTATATCCTCTGACTAAAATATGTATATCGGCATATTTGTATACTAGATATTTGTACATTTTCTTTATAAATTAAGTTATCTTTTGAAATTGTATTTATTAATTATAAAATACAGACAATAAGTCAATTTAACCCTTTAATATCCTTGTATCCCCTACATTTTATTGTAAATAAAACTTTCAAGTTGTGTTAAATCAAATAGACAAAAGCTAAAGCACTATGATTATAGAATGATGAGTGTATTGTAGTTATAATCTTTTCACTGCAAAATAGCAGCCCCATTTTGTGTGTCTCAGAATTTTAAGAAGGATACTGCCTCATCCTTGTATCCACTACATTTTGTAGTTAGCATAAAATAAGCCTGAATTTCTGTGACTATATTATCGCTTAGGTAAATTCTGATTGGCTTCTGATTGGCTGAGAGGGCAGAAAGATCACAGAGACATAGCAGAATAATATGGATATATGTATTTCAATTTCAATTATAATTATAATTGATAACTTCCACATATATAAGTATATCAGAAATTCTCACATTCTGATATAATCATTGATTTTATTATATTTTAATGTATGAACATAAGCAACATGACTTGCCCAAGACAACCCATTAGCAGCTGCTGGTGATGTAGACATTGTCAATATAAATAGATGATGATTCACCCATTACTGACAAAGATAACACTGAAGAATATAATGCTAATATAGTGTTTGAAGAAGAGCAAGACAATCCATTAGCAGCTGCTAGTGATGTAGAAATGGACAATGATGATGAGAGTGACATTAAGATATTCTTGGATGATGAATCGGACACTAATTCTAAACTTTCTGATAATGAAGCAAACCAGGTTTGCGGTTATATGACTAATTTCTCTTATGATGAAATATTTGTGTGTCTGGGAATCCTGTTGTGAGCAAGACTGAATTGAGACAATCTGACAGACTTGCCAGAACTGTGGGATCCTAAGGAAGGCCAGCCCTTCTACAGGGCAGTCACATGGTTACAGAGAATACAGTGCTTTCTGAGATGTATTCAATTCTACAACTTTAGGAATCAAGTACAGAGATAGCTAGTAAATAGCTTAGCAGCAATCAGTGATATCTAGGTCAGTGCAACAGCAATCTGCATAGGCCATATTCTCCTGATGAGACTCTTGCAGTTGATTACCAGCTTTCTGAAAGAACATACCTGCCTTCAAACTGGCCAAATACAGGCTAAAGTTATTTTGGTTAGCCAAAAGCCATTACTGGCTATGCTCTCAATGTAAAGATATATGCTGGCAGATGGCCAAATGAGCCATAACATTAAATTAATCAGGATGTTGTGTTGGATCTCACCAGGCCTTTTTATTGATCTGGTTGGGACATTATCACTTTTTATTATGAACCATGATATTATTAAAAACATTGTCATATGCTAAGATTTGTCTATTTACTTCATTTATAAATTAAAATAAACTAAGCCTAATTGATTAGCACTCTTACTACAAATTGTAGTGGATACAAGATTGAGGTATATATGTTTCCTAACAATGATAAGGGTTAATTTCAGTGGGTGTCAGTTGAGTATAATTAAGGTCTATTGACACCCATTTTAAATAATATACAAAACATAATCAATAACCAAAAATTTCTAAAAGCTAATACATTTACAGCCAACTTCTCCATGATTGTTATTATATTATTAATTAAAATTTTAATAATTAATAATTATCATTTAAAATATATATTTCTCATTGTGCCAATCATGAGATATATTGGATCAGTCTCAAAAGGACACTATGTTGTCACTTCCGCAGATCATGTAATTTTTCTATAGCAATTGCTCACAAAACTTATAGACAATTCTTATCTATCTATATATAAAATTGTGATGTACAATCACAAAATCTTTGCAATAATTGACATGAAAAAGTGTAGTCCTACAGAATCCAAAAAGCCATGAGAATAATGAACGTTCAAAGTTTAGTCCTACAGAATCCAATAAGCCATGAGAATAATGAACGTTTTTTATTGGCTTCTTGGACGGTTTGCCATGTTTTGTGGGAATTGTCGGTTTTAAATGTGAAGGTCGACAAAATCAATCGGGCGATGGGGGCTCTCTCTGTACAGAGAGGTGTCAGTGTTGATCTCCCGATTGGAAGAATGGCTCGATAGTCCAGCTAAGGTTGAGACACTGGTGAGTTTTTAACTTTCTCTTTAAAGACTGCTGCATACGACTTACAATCAATATAAGAACAGTTACAAGAACAGATATAAGAACTTACCTGTAATAACATCAGTGACAATGATTTAGAGAAAGTTTTCGGGGATATTTTAAATATTAAAGCAAAATAAGTAAATTGTAATATATTATTATAAGAGACTAAATTGTGTTGTATATATAACTTTTTTTATATAGCAATTATGTACCTCTTGCAATATTATTAAATTACATACATAAATCCGACTTTCCCTCGACGTCGGGGACGGATGTCGACTCGACGTTCTCTCGGGCGAAAAAAGTAACGTCCAGTGGACGTTGTTATAGACGTCGACTCAACGTTGAATCGACATCGGCTGTTTCTTAAGACTTTGTTATTGTACACGAGGTATAACAACATGTACCTAACGTTTTATGTTTAGTGGAGGGTACCTTTTACGTACTTTATGTTAGTTGGTGATTTCTGTGAAAATTTCTATCGAAAAAAGTTGTTCGGCATTACACTAATTTATAGTTATTAATTCGTGTATAATAATGAATATTTACTCGTTTAATACGCACATACTTAAGTAACCAAAACCGTTTCATGAATGTTCTGGGAATGTCCCCATTAATGTCCCCTAAACGTCTTTTGAAAAATTTCGAATGTCCTAAACTGTCCTATTTGTCCGACCCAGGAGCGTCCTCGGAACATTCAATATTTTTTTATTCAATTAGTATTTAATTTTTTATATTTTAGGCTATTATATTAAATTGAGATTGCATTGAATAATGAGAAAACTAGTAAAATATCAAAACAAGTTTTGTTCCATACATACACATATATTTACACCACATATTATTAACATTACATCACATCCTATTTACAACACTGGTAATGTTGGGACTTATTTTCCCTGTCTTTGGCATGGCGAAGCACCTCCTTAATCGTATCTCCGGTCTGTTTGTCACTCCCTTTGACCAATAATCGTACCACAGAATGGATCAATGAAAAAACGACACTATATTTTAAGGCTTTTTTTATTTTTTTTTTCCTTCCTGTGAAGCTGTAAATATATATTATAAACATTCACCCATTGGCACACAATCAACAGTTTTAAGGCTTGTCTGCATTATAGTTCTGGCATCCGCAGGTAGATCACATCCACTTGCTCGCAATATCTTCAATAGACTTGACAGGGCTGCATGGCTAATGTTGGGGTCCATTGCCCATTATTGGAGATCCTCTGATGGAATTGTGGTAGGGTCATATTCTGTCTCACTAGGTGATAGATCGCTAATGGCATCCATAAAGAAGTATTCTGAAAACAAAATATGGTCAATTAGACATATTCAACTTCCCAGTGGTAAAGGCTAGCTCGAATCGAGCTCGATTTAAGGCAGATTAGGGAGATAAAGGCAGATTTATCATAAAGTGAAAATTATCCTTTATTTTTTTGTATAAGTATATATTATGCACAGATATATTCATTTTATTCATTTTATTGGTCAAAATCTATAAAATTTATGCGGGAATAATAGTCGATTTAAGGCAGATAAATCTGCTTCGACAGATCTGCCTTTAATCGACACTGATTCTGCTTCGCTTAAATCGAAGTCGCCTAGATCTGCCTTAAATCGACCTTATATCGAACTATGAATCACTTATAATAATTTGTTGAAATATTATATTAACCAAATAAATTTTTGTGAATTTTCCGATAAAAATACATACCTATAGGGTAATTTGGGGAAAATATGTCGATCACAGGCTAAGGTCGAAAATCAGTTATTACTTCTTGCTCAACCTGCATAAACATCTCATTTTTATTCAATCGCAATAAAAGAAGGTATTAGTTTTAAAAGGATATAAATTAATCTTAATTTATTACTACTTATATAATGATTAGATTAACTATCTGATGTATGTCAATTACTTTATGATTACTTTAATTAATATGTATAGCTTTAATATTCTACTTATGAAATTAAAATAGAAGTATATATTATATATTTTCCTAATATATTATTTTGAAATAGTGGGAATCGATTACTAAATTTTTATAATGTATTAATTTTGTATTTAAAATATAAACTGGAAATATGTATAGTACCTACACGTGGTACCCAAAATGCACGATTCACGCGTGTTTCATGGCACGTTATCACGCGAGATCATGGAGTGTACACGCGTGATCATGGAGTGTTCACGCGTGAACCGTGAGAAGCAGCTCAGCATATGAGACGTGATTTCAACATGTTCTACCGCGAAACATGCGTGATTCCTATTAACAGACCCTGGCGAAAATGGCATATGAGAGCAACATGACCAGTACTGATTGATTTCATTTCCCACAAGAAAAGGCTGCAAGAATCAGATTTTGCGAATTTCCTGCTTTGAATATAGCTTACAGAATCTCAACGAGTTTGCGCTCTCCATAAATATTGTGGAACCTGAAAGAAAAAGTATGATGGGTGTATGAGATCTGTAAACAATTAATTAAAATGAAATTACGTGACACTGTACAATGTCCACGGCCCATATTTACTATCATTGATAAAAAGAAATTTATAATTTATGGGCACATTTAACAATAGAATGAATTTATGCATTTATGTTGCCAGAGCATCTATAACATTTAAGAACACTTTTATCAATATCAGTATATATAGGGCACAATTAATTGTACAAATTATTCACTGGTTCCCATAATAAATGATAAATAAATAAACTGTCACTTTTAGATTAACTATTGTGTTTTAAATATTTCATGGAATGTGAAAGTGATATAAAGTGAGCTAATCTAAAAGTGACTGTTTAAGCTTATTTTAATAGGAAAATTCTCATTTATTATTTGAACCAGTATATTAAGTTTAATGTGATGATACCTGCCGTGGACCACTCACACTAAACTAAATTGATCGTACAGGCATTAATTATGTGCACATCAAGACAATTGAACAGAATAATAATACATTTTGTTCATAACAAAAAATATTATGACGTTTTTAATGTCTAAAAACAGGTAATTTTTAAAATCCTTTGTTAATAGATAGGAAAAATAAATAAACTTTAAAACACTACCCTTACACGCTGTAAAATAGTTCCTCGAAGATGTCGAATCGATGTAATTTAATCGATTTTAGATCGAAAATTTTGAAATGTTTTAAAATTAATAAAAACTACTTAGTTCATTGTTATATATATCCTAAAGTAAATATTTTTCAGTTGGGTTCGTTATTTACATCGAATAAGTGATTTAAGATTTCCTCGATATCCGATCGAACTTCCTCGAAATTATGATTTCCTCGATAAAAGATCGAACTTCCTCGAAATTATGATTTCCTCGATAAAATATCGAACTTCCTCGACTTTTCGCTATGACGATCTTTTATCGATCATATATCGATGAACTCGATTGAACTGCTAAATTTACAATTTTAATACAATAAAATGTTAAAAATTGATTTATTATATTATTCTTTGGTGAAAGGAACAATAATATTTGGAAACTAAATATAGTTAATCAAAATATTCAACATACATCAAATATATTAATCAAATATTTAGCAGACATCAAATATAATAACATCTTGAAATACCTTGTACAGTATTTTTAATAGGATAATATATATAATTATATCTTTTAGCATACATTGATTTTTCTCGGTAAAATCTAATTATTGTGTCGCTCACGCTTTAGCAAATAATATAATATAATATAATATTATGATTATTATATTAATTTCAAAGAAAATTGTTTGAATCAAAGCGTATTAATATAAAATTATAATTTTGAATTACACACTAGTGTGATAGTCAACGTACACTATCTTTTGAGTTATACACGATTTGATGGCTTCTAGAAAAGAACGAAGGTTTAACAGTGAGGCTGTTGCAGATGTGTTGCAGATCTTATTCTGCAAGAGATATTTATAACATTTAATTATTTCAGTAACATGAAATCTATATTCTATAAAAAAAATTTCACTTCTGCAATGAAGTTCCCAAAATGGCGGAGAAGTTTCTGTTGGGGCTTATTGATGTAACACTATTTATATATAATATTTAAACTGACAAACTATGAAATTATAATTTTCCTACTCGGTAATAGAAATAGTCATCTTGTAAATAATTGACGATTAAAATAGTGATATTGTTTATTTTTTTATAATATTTTTTAATTTTTACAAAACATAAATTTTTAATAATAAGTATTATATTAATTCAGTTTTTAATTTAATAAATTTTTACCTAGTTTTTAATATAAATTACACTATAAAAAAACTAAAACATTCCGATTTTTTTTATTTAATGCAAATTTTATTTAACAATGTTTATAATAACAATGCATTCATTATTCTCTATAAATATAATGTAATATTGTATTATTTTTTCCAAGACCCCTTAACCATCAAAAAAAATTAAAAATCAATAAGTACATTAAGACTATAATTACAATGTTTTTATTCAACCTATTTGATAAATTTAACAATTTTCTATTTTTCCTCTATAATAAATGCATGATAATAAATACAGTTGCCAGCTTCTGCTAATATTAGAATTAAAAAAACAGTTGCTGGTTTCAAAACACATGCCTTTTTTAAAAAAATATTTTTCAAATTATCAATATAATACCTATTTAAAGATTTCATAATAGACAATCAAAATATTATTATTAAATTTTTTGAATCAATAAAATGAAATAATTCATTTAAAAAAATAATTATAATATAGACAAATTTATGTATTGATTACATAGCAAATTGCAGAAATCATTATCTATATTTTATTAATTACTTTTAAAAAATTATATTTTTGTAATGATTATACATATTTTTAAAAATCTTTTTAATATAATTTTACTGTATAAATTAATCATATTAATTAATAATTTAAAACTATTATTATGAAAGATAATTTTAATATAACTTTAAATAAAACACAATTGTACATATTAAATAACAAAAGTCAGAACATATTAAGACATACAGAAGTATAAACCAATAAAGTTAATTTATGCAGCAGAAAACTACAATTTTAAACATTTAAATGCATACATATTATAAATTATATTCAAAATTGAATATTAAAATTATGCTCAAAAACAAGTAAATATATTGAAACAAAATATTACCCATCATATAAAAACAATAAAAAAACACATATTAACCATCACATGTAATAAGCAATATAGTTATTATAGTTCTATCATAGTTATTTACAATATAATAACAATAAATTCAATGAATATGATAGTGTGGGTATAAAAGATTTTGTATTAACATATTGTTTGTAAGCACATTTTAATTCAATATTTGACATAATTTACATTTTTGTTATTCAATGTCAAATCAAAATATTTTACACACAAATCATTGTATTTGTATAAGTATTATAAAACAAATACAATTTTTTAAATCAATTTATTATTTTGTCTAAAAGTTAGGTAATTCTAAATTAGAGCCATTTTAAGATTTTATGACCTTGACAATTATGTATTATTATGCAAAATATATATATAAATATACCTATTGTTATCAATTTAAACATATTCTATAATTTTCTTAAACAAAAATATTGTCAGCATATTATTATTGGAATAATATTATATTTTGTTTAGCTGTACTTAAAGAACAATAATAAATACACAGAATAGTAAAATAAATTTAAATTAATACATTTAGAATTTTGCAATGACAATAATGGCTGAAGACGAAGGAGATATAGAGGAAGAAGAAGAGGAAAGGATATCACTGGCAGATATGTTGCTCATATTTTTTATCATAAGCAAAATCGTCATATGCCCTTTTTGTTGAATGTACTGAAATACATGGTATGGTTGTCCCTCCTACTGTTTATCTGTTACGTAAGCAAGCCAAATATGATGAAATAATCTCATCAACTCTGCAAAATGGAGGAAAGTTTGGATATATTTCAATTCTGGACAATTTGAAGTTTTTAATTGATCAAAGGCTTTTTGTCTTTGAGTTCCACCTACTCTTCCATCAACATTCTTCTTAATGTGGATGGTCTACCTCTCTTTCGCAGTAGTCCAATCAATTTGTGGCCTATTTTGTTCAAACTGATCGATTCATCATGCTCAAGTCCATTACCAATTGCATTATTTGCTGGTGATGGAAAACCCAATTTGGAGGAATTTACATCCCTTTTTGTTCAGGAAATGAAGCGGTTTGTCGATTATGTCTCAGTCGGGAATTATTTTATAAAAATAGGTGAGTATTTTCTCTGCAATATAAATAGTAATTTTATGAGAAGTTGTAAATGTTTTAAATAAAAGTACTCTTTACATTTTAAACCTGGCTGAAGTATATAAATAATTTAAAAATAAACAAAAGATTTTTTAATTTTGTGCAATATTATTTCTAGTATATACAATTTTTTGTCAAGGTACTGCTGTATTTACTTGTGATTCTCCAGCTAGATCATATCTTCAGAGAATCAAAGGTCATTCAGCAAAACTAGGCTGTGGTTACTGTGGAATAAAAACCACTTATTCTAGGACGCATACGAAGGTGTTCTTTCAATATGGAACATTCGAACAACGGACTGATACTGATTACAAAAATGGCCAGGAGAACAATCAGAAAGTTAGATCACCTCTTGCAGACGTTGTTCCCTTGCGTAGTTCATTTCCACCTGAATATATGCATTTGATTTGTTTGGGGATTGTTAAAAGGTAAGTACAACTATTTTAGGATAAATTACTATCTAAATAGTTTATATTTTTCATAGAAGTTAATAGGTATACTTTTATAAGTAAGTTTTGTTAATCCAAAATGTATATTTACATGTTTAATATGTACTCACATACATTACATAGAAGCATATGTATGTACATAAGTATATACAATCAACATATTCAAATCACTTGTAAACTCTGTGCTTTATTAATGTGTGTATAAATGATTGTCATCAATAATATTCAATTAATCCTTTGTATAAATCATCCGGTGGTGGGGTTTATGTAATAAGCAGGCTTCATTGCATGTTTTTCTATTTACTTTTTTTAGACTGCTCCAGTGTTATTTTACAACTATGAATGGCATTTTTCGTTGCAAATTGAATGATAGGAACATGGCTAACCTGGATGACATTGTTCAATGCCAAAAAAATGCTCTTCCTAGAGAGTTTCAACGAAGTATTCGATCATTCCGCCATTTCAAATTCTTCAAAGCAACATAACTTCGAACAATATTGCTGTATACAGGTCCCGTTTTCTTTTCAATAGTTCTTCCTGAGCCATTTTTTCATCATTTCCTTCATCTCCACTTTGCAATTTGAGTGTTAACTTGCACCAAATATCGACATCTGATTCCAGAAGCTTCAAGGATAATTGAGTATTTTGTGTATCAATCCCAAGTATTGTTTGGAAACTCTGGTTCTTCATTGTCTGACACATCTTTCAGAATACGTTGAAACCTTGGGAGTTTTAGACAGTTTTTCCGCATTCGTCGATTTTCTCCTCTAAGCTCGACTAGAGCTTTCTCAACTTTTGAAAGTACCCCTACAAGTCTATCATGATCCACCTAAATGAATTTTTATAACATGATTTAGATTTGGATTAATATGTAATAAAACAGGATCGTTAATTTGTTGAGGATATATATAAACATATTTAGACTTATAAAATAATAAAT
>JAUZNC010032879.1:0-61327 GCA_034780395.1 Vannuccia rotundouncinata
TCCGGACCTTACAAAGGTCGGCCAATAAAGGAGTGGTAGATTGCCTGTTACCCAGAAGAACTGTAATTGCCAAATCAAAGAAAAGAAAATCGTACTCAGTAAAAAATATTAATTGTTTTTTTTTTAAATTATGGATTATTTTAATATTTATAAAGTTATTATTTTTTTTTTTTTTATATAATTGCCAAGCGATTCATATAAATAAATAACAATATTAATAATTAAATGTACTTAAGTAATCTAATTATTGGATGCCGCAATTACCTTTATATATTATATTGTTTACAGAATATTTTTCATCCAATTATATGAGGCCTTCACACCTTTGAATAAATAATTTTAGCATGACAACATACATCCAAGAAGAAACAATTTTTCTATAGAATTCTAGCCTATTCGAAATTTTATACCAAAATTTATAATAAACACAAAATATATATTCATAAAAATGTTTAAAAGAATGACTTAATTAAATTTCAAACTGGTATATAATAACTCATTATTTCTTGGTCAGCAAATTTAGTGAAGTTGACAGAGCTCCCAAATACACAAATGTAATCCCCACTTAAACCTCATGTCAACAATTGACGCGCTAATTATCGACAATTGAGTCAATTTCCTTCACATAATAAATCGATTAATCTAATCCTCGTTGACCCACACCCATCGAAGACAAGACGCCCTCTTATTGTCCACCAGTTTCCAAGTCGTTGATGTTCGGGAGTCCTCTTCTGAGAGGATCGCAATAGATTGACATTCAGAGAGAATTATGGCCAGTTGATCCTCTGGAGTAGAGATCTTTATCATTTCAATCCTCTTACAATCTTTTCTAGGTCGTTTTACTCTCCCACGATACCATCTTCTTATTATAGGAAAAGATCGAACCGACCAACCCTAACAGACTACGGCTTTAATATATTTATCAGAGGTATTAATATATTAACAGATTTTTCATTTTGAGGTGCGGACCCGTTCCAAATAAATATCTAATTTTTAAATCGAAAATTTCTTTTAGAAATTTAATAAATTATATCTCTTTGATAATTAATAAGCATTTTGTGTTGAATCTTGTAAATATATTAGAAAGCAGCGAACTAAACATTACATAAATAAATAAATATTTTAAAAACATTATACAATAAATTTTTTAGACATAAAAAGTCAATCTTTTTCATTTAAAGATATTCAATATAATTACATTTACCGGCGTCTATTTGGTTTCTAGAATATTTATTATTTTGACTAAATAGTTTCGAAATTTTAATCCAAATCTGTTCAGAATATAACAACATAATAGCTGTATACCAGGCCCGGCGGACGCAAGGTGTGGGTTGTCTGAGGGGCACCCCTATTAGTCCTTTCTATTATAGTTGTAGTATTATAGTTATTATAGTGCTATTATTATTGAAAATTATAATAGTGCCACCCTTGAAAATATTTCTGGGAGCGCGCCTGTACACAATAAAACATCCATATGATATTTTAAAAGTATTGAAGAGTGAACAAAAAAAGTCTTAGTAATATTTACTGTTGATTTTAAAATTATGATAATTTGATGATAATTAAAAATAGGTAAGAATTGTTATAAAAAAAATTATGGAAATTCAAAAAATAAAATTCAGGTTTTGTAAATTACCTGATTTGATTGAAATGACTGACTGGTCAGATTAAATCATAGATGACCCTAACTAGTATTTTCGATAGATGGGCTTTTACTGTCAGAATCATTGGAGTAAGTTACAAATTTAATAAATAACAGATTTATAAATAACGTTATCTTAAAATAATTATTCTACATGTTTTAGAAAGTTATTATATTTCTTACATTATATTACTTATTAGTAGTATGGAGCACTTTAATTAATTATTACAATATTTTTCTAACAATAATGATATTTTGTAATGGAATAAGTTAACAAATCGACTGGACTGCATCTATGTTTTATTAATCTTTATTAGAAAAAAAATATTTTAAAATGATAATGTTATTAATAAACAAAACCAACGTTTAATAATTTGCAGGTTATAATTTTTACTTAACAAAATTATTCAGATTAATATTCCAGATCATAAAAATGTACTATGTGATTTAGATCTCACTGTTGTTCATTTGTAAAATTGAATTATATAGATATTCTAAGATTTGTATTTATTTTCTTTATTATTTTTAATGATATTTAAATATATTAATTAGTAGTTTGAGGGACAATTATTAAAAAAGTTTTACATTATATTATCAAAATTATCCAAATTTTAATAAATTTATTTTTATTAAAATTAATCATATGCTGATTAAAACACAGAGCTATAATTTTGACTATATATAATCTTAAATTTTTTTATCTGATAAGTTAAATAGGTGATAAATTTTATAATTCACTTTGTAAAAATGTATATCATGGTGTTTCACGTATAGCACAATTTAGAGTACCTATACAATTAATCCGAAATCTTTGGATGAAAAATTTATTTCTAAATATAAAATTTAAGGTATTATTGTATGAGTGTTGATATTAGGAAAACAAATACGGATTTTTGGTAACAGACTTAAAAATGAACTTTACCAGTCTTCTCACTTCTTGGCCACCTTCAAAAAAATATCGGTAAATAAATTGATTACGCAACACAAGTCAACAATTTTGAAAATAGGAAATGTGACGAATTAACAGTAAATATATCATTTAAAAAAAATTCTTAGGTAGTTGTAAAAAAAGTTGTATCGCAAATAATGAATCTCCCAATTACTTAAAAAATTACAAATCCCTGAATGGACTTAAATAAAGCTCATATATATACCAACCGAGTAAAATTTACCATTAGTGATTGTTCAGTATTACTAATACAGGGTGTCCTATAAGTCATGGAACCATAGAAAAAGTTAAACATTTTTATTTGTAAGTATATATATATAAACAAATAAAAAACAAGGAATAAACAATATATAAATATACAATAGATAAACAGTTTGAGTTCAAAGATGAAAAATAAAGTAAAGAACAGTTTGTAGCACATAAATCCAAACGATAATACAGACTTCGAAGAATTGCATGAATCATGTCAGGAGTTACATCTAGAATCTTGATTAATTGTAAACTCCTGCCTTCGGATATGATTCCTACACAGCGAAGTAGAGGATTTAAATCCGTGGATGCCTATTCGATTGGGCCTCGTCTCCCAATCCAGTGACTAGTTGGAAACTTTTCATCCAGCCACCAATTACAAACTTTTACTGAGTGTAATGGAGAGGGGCTTCATCCTACATATAAAAAACCATCGAGACATTCCGAAAGCCTTTAGGGTTGGCATCCATTTTTTAAGCATACTTAAATAAGATTCTCCTGTAACGTTACCATCGAAGACATATGGACCAGAGATTAGTCCCAAACCGTTATCTTTGGGGCGCCTTGTTGCTTCGAACCAGAGAACAAATGCGAATTTTCCGGAGACCAATATTGAACATTTTGTTCATTAACTCCCTTATAGTATAAAAATTTGCTTCAACTGAGAAAAGCACATTATTTATAAAAAACATTTCCATTCTGTGATCAGGAACTGTTTCATGCAATAGCTGTAATTTATAGGATCATATACTTTTTCTTTTTTTTTCGAAAAATCATCAATGGTACTTGCAGAAATGTATAAATCACGCTGTAACCATGCTCTAATTACGTAATTTTATAGATTTTTTATGGTTTCAGGCTTATCGGACACCCTGTTAAACCTTTTAAATAATAATTTTAAAATATAAATCCAAGAAACAAATAAATGCGTAGTCTTTAACATTCAATACAATTATGAGATGGCCTCTTTTAAAACCAAGATAAACACTTAATATTGCATAAGACAATTGATGTGAGATCATATATTATAAAGGAAATACATGAAATATACATATATGATATAAATAAAGAAAGGTACAGCAGTACAAAGTTACAAATAAAACAATTTATACGCTCTTATGTATTATAATTTTAGATACAGGTAACAAATGTTGACAAGAATTATGCTGGCTTAAAAAGATCCTTCCTTCTTCGTACTTCGCGCAATGCATCACACTTCAATTGATGAAGTAAAGTCTCATTATCATCTCCCTCAATCCTCTTCGTCTGCCACTTCTGCAAAGAATCCTCCATCTCAAGGACAGTCATCACCTCCTCAAAGACAGGTAGTTCTAAAGCTTCGCGCTGACCAGCAGAGGAACAATTTATCTCCTCCTCAGAACACTCGTTGGCGATGCAACAAGCCACCCGTAGGAAGGGATTGTAAGTGAGTTCTTCCGCCAGAGTGAAGGGAACAGTTTGAAGACGTTTCGCGCGCTGGTCCTGACACCAGTTCAGCTTGCTCTCAATCGTGGGGTTCTTATGGTTAAGGTGGTTGTGGATAAAGGTCAGGTTATGAACGGAGTACTCGTGTCCCGAAAAGACCTGCGTGGGAGTTGGCATCTCTAGGAGAAGACGACAAAGGGATCCGAGGTTTTCGTCGGTGGCGCCTTCGAACATACGGCCTGTGCGGGAAGGAATAGAGGTGAAAATTTCAACAGAATTTACAATACTTGTCTTCTTCATAGATACTATATCACAGGGATGAAAACAAAATTAACATTCGCTATGTTTTGTAGACATTGTGACACCAGCAGTAGTAAAGCAGAGTTCGCACGCAAAGTAATCTTAAAATTCACAAACTTTTCCCAAACTTTTAAAGAATTATAGAATAAGGATTAGAGAATTTTCAAAGACCTTTTGTGATTTTTTTTGTTAAAATGGCCGCCAAACCACTTCTTATACTACAGCCAACAAATTATTTCAAGTGTTTGACAGCATATTAAATTGATATAATTTATTTTCAATAATATTTTATTACAGTAAAACAAACTTTTGTTAACACCTTTACTGTGTATGCATTTTCAACTAGTTTGGACTTTATCGAATATATATTTTTTTGAAAACAGATAAAAACCAGTATTGTATTTCATTTTGAACCATACAATATGTAGATATGCTAAAACTATGTTTTGAAATGTGCTTTATGACTGTAGTATAGCCATTCCATCTTCACCTCTTTATTTATGATATAATTAGACAGAATTACAATGAACAGTAAGACAGGTAATAGTGAATCGATAATAAAATATTGATTTAATAAATTGTTTTTATAGATATAAATGATATTTTAAACGAGACATTTTTATGTCAGCTATGAGTTTGTCCATAACGACAACAAAAAACAATACCACGAAAATTCCCAAACTTCAAAGACTTCTTTCCCCTTTCCCCCCTTTTTTTTTACAAATTTTCCAGGGCCTAGATTTTTTTTTGTTTTTGCAAAACCTTCCCAAACCGTACGAACACTGTATAGAAGGGTTATATCTATGACACAAAAGACCACCACTAATCCGATAACTGATTGAAAAAAATATTAAAATCATATATATTATCCTACAACATCACAAGGAGATTTGTGCATTTAATATATAAAAAACAATAGGATAAATACATAGCTTAGGCTTCCATAAAAAGTTATACTATATATACATTATAGGGGGGGGGGGGATCTTTGTGTCATAGATCTAACCCTTCTATACTACTTCTGGTGTCATGTTCTACAAAACAAAGTTAATAATGACGATATCAAAAATGTGGTATCACTGATTTTTTTTATTACAAAATCATAGTAAGTTATTAAAACTTTAAATAAAATCTTCTGCTATAAAAACTATAATATATGCATAAGCAGCGACTCACCCATTCCTGCAAGAAAGAGCAAGTCACCACTGAAGAGTGCAGATGGCTCCGATTTATCGGACCTCTCTGGGATCAGCTCAAAGACAACATGACCCTTCGTGTGTCCGGGCGTGTGCAATACACGGAAACACATGAGAATATCGTTACGCTTCTCATAGAAGGAGGACCGATGCTGAGCACTCTGGTATCGGGTCTTGAATGACGCACTTTTGGACAGAGAGTTATCCAGAGTATGGAAAAATTCGGTGTTGTACGCCTCTGCGATGTACACCTTTCCAGTGGGTGGGAATTCCAAGAGTTTTTGAGTAGGCGACGGTCTGCGGTAGCAGGCTGGTGGAAATAGAATGACGGAGCAGTGATATTAACGAAGCCCATGGTTCATACATATCTGCCTTGAGAAGAACTTTAATTTTCAAATTAAAGACTTTAACAGCCTTGAATTTTAAATTTCAAAATAGACTTCGCATACTTATTGATTAAATGAAACTCACAGCTTGTGCGGATCCTTCTATGCCTGCGTAATTCGGACAAAGGCTGGAAAAAATTGTCGGGGAATTGGTCCGGGTCCCTCACCACAATGTAGGACGAGTCCTCCACGATTGGCAGGGTCATGGATTTCAGACGTTCTGTGTGCCAACAAGAAACCTCCATCTCTGGAAAGTGGCTGGTTAGTTTGTTCAGGCCATATGTGTGGTCCCAATGTTTGTGGGTCAAGATTGACAGGATTGGGGTCAACTTCAGCTGCGTCAGCTGTGCCTGGAAGAGAGAACGCTAGGGTAAATCATGGAGTCCGTAAATAAAATATACACAGAAATTCTGACTATATTTAATTGAAATAATATATCGGACTAAGTTTTTTTTCTTTTCTAAGGAATTCGTTTTCGTCTGATTGGCAAGAAGCATGACACGGTTTTAAGCTGTTACGCTGGAGTAAAAATTATAAAATCTAATCGAATGGCATCTGAAATCGACCGAGTAATTTTCGTGCTGAAAACGTTAAAATGTGACTGACTCTCATTCTCTATGAATATTTTATAAAATCGGTTAAAAATCAACTGGTATCAAAAAGCACAACTTTTTTGATTAAATATTGGAAATTATTTAAATTATTTAGGCAGTTACCAGGATTTGAATTAACGTAAAGGTTCCATAGATATTGAAAGCTATACTTTAGATAGGTTATAACAGTTGGGGAATTTCAATTAAAACGGCAAAAATCATTGCATGGTTTTAGGAAGTAACACACAAAATTGTCTGTTCGATAAATAGATTGAAAACTCATGCAAATGCATGTTTTTATCATTGTATTAGAGGTTTTTTCTATGCAATGTTATAGTTTTATCCATGTGATAGAATTAGGCACTCAAATTTTGTACAATTTAAAACTAATTTAGTTGTTTGTTAAAGAGAACTGAGCTGTTACCATGACTTCCTGAGCACTACCGGGATCAATCAAAGTACAGTAGGGAGAGCCTGTCCTGTAAAGAATGTAGGCATAATTGTCCGAGGAGTATGCCACGGGGAGGATGTGCAAATTACCAAAGAAGACCACCTCTTCACAGAGGGTGTGACCATCGGGGAACTTGCGTCGAGCTGTAGAGACCTGTCGCCGGAACAATACTGAGCCCAGTCGGGTGCAGTAGAGATAGTAACTACAACAGACAAAGCAATGTTGAATGATTCACTTTCTAAATTATTCTTTAAATGGTTGCCTTAATTTGTATTAAGTTATACATATCGACTATTTTTCAAGAAAGTATGTAAAAGTCTATTACCTACTTCTAGTCTATAATGTATAGAGAATAATAAAATTAGAATTCAGAAATATATAAAGTTCAATCAAAACTGGTAAATTAACACATTTGGAAATTTTAAGATGTTTTAATAATACATATTTGATAATTCATTATAATATCATTCACGGTAATAGTTATATAAAATTAGTAACTATTTAAAACAATAAAGTTAGTCGTCTTATTAATCTGTATATAAGTTACATCCTTTGGAACTTTATTAAGTCGACTAAGAAATATAAATTATCATTAATAACAATTTAAACTTTTTACAAAATAGAATGTTTGCTTAAAGTTTATATGTCAATTTAAGGTAGTTGTTATAAGTATTAAAAACTATTTAAAAGGACATTTTTTAATAAGTGTATCATAAGTAATGCTTTTTAAATATAAATAAAATTATTTATGCATAAATATGAATTTCGTAGGATTTCGTAAATACCAAATAAAGACAATTTTATTTTTTTTGCACATTTTTACAGATTTGAATGGGAAACCTATTTTCAGATAACTTGAAAAGTAAAAATGTCTAAATACTAATAGTTACCCAGCTTTGATGAGTATTCCGGTTTCGGCCTCCAGCGCGCTAAGTTTCCTCTCAAAGAATGTCAGAAAAGGACAGATAAGTCGATTCCACAGACAGTTCCAAAGGGCAAACAACTTTCGCAGCAACTAAAAGTGTGTTAATATATACATATAAACAGCATGTACGCATTTAGAAACAGCAGGACGTATAAACAGGTTTCAGAAAAGGTATTAGGTAGAGGTACGTATGAATACACAAAATATTGAATGACTGTAGTTTACAAACTAATTAAGCTAAAAAATGTTGCTAAAAAGACGGTTGGTAATAACAAACATATTGCAAATGTGTCTATTAAAAGTTGCTTCGCAGACGGCTAAATTCAGAGTATTCAGATTTAAAATATTTTCGGCAGACAAAGTCATGTTATGTCAATGTCATACGTAAACTACAACAAATGTATTCTTTAAAAAATCATTACCCAGAAAGATAATTTCCGATTGAACTTAGACCAGTCATCAGAGTTCTATCTATGTCACTGATCAAAAATATGATTATTAGTTTATAAATTATGACCACTTGAATTCTAGTAATTAACACGATTAAAAACAAGCATTGATTACTTTCGTTTTATTTTACGTAGAATTTTACATATAGTAGTAGTTTTACAGAAAAACAAAGTAGTAATGTGATAGTAGTTTACTGTAGTTAAACAGAGAAAGGAAAATTAAAGCAAACCTTATCAAACAACATAAAAAAGTTATATTACCTACTAGGTACACCTGTAAAAGATAAAAACATGATTGGCCAGGTTGACTTAATTTTTATCTGTAAATATTTAAAAGCGAATCGTAAAGAAATAACTTTAATCTTCAATAAAATTAATTAAGCAGTTCATTAATATCGTTACATCTGTTTTCTTGTAAATACTAAAGATCCACAAAATATTTTGTCTTAGAACAACTGACACATTATATAATAATAAAACATAATTTAATAAATAAACATCCTATCCCGATAAAGCTCTATCGGTAAACATATATTGACAAAATATTTTAACAAACGGTACATTCTCATACTAATAATTACCTTAATTCATTCAATTTATTATACTATACCATTTGCTTTTAATAGATATATTAATTTAATACATAACGAAGTTCATTTAACAAAAAATTTGTTATAGACTAGGACAACAATCTGTTACGCGTAACATTAAACAAATGAACTAGTCTCAAAACAACATAGCAAACAAATCCATAACAAAAGACACAAATTTAGCGAATAAATATATCATTTATTTCACAAAAACTTTACATCCACCCTGATCCAACAATAACTGCGGTACAAAATAGAAAAAAGGTCTAATATCAGTTAGTTCACGCGGTCGTCTTGGGCTTGGGTACTCCAGATCGGAATCCATTTTTGAATCTTCTATGGACTGACTTTAAATGAAGCATGCGACCGGTTCCTGTCGTCTTTCGGCGCATAGCCTTTTCGGACCAGCCGTACTTGCGAATACGAGCAGAGGGGTAACCGCAGGAGGCGCATGTCTTTTTCTGGATGTGGTAGGACTTACGACCACATCGCCGACACTGGGTGTGGGTCTTGTTGTGTTTTTTTCCAAAGGAGGTAGTTCCCTTAGTCATTCTTCTGGATTATTGTACTGGAGAGGAGAAGGTGGTATTTTAAGAAGATAATATCAAAATGATTAATGCTAAATTGTAGGTGTTGAAATCAAATTTTAATGGAGGTGGACAATAATTTTATGACCTATAAAATATAATGCACAAGTTTATCAAACAAGTTATTACTTATACAAGAATTAGAACAGTAAACAAAAATTATGTGGAAAATATTTTCTATAATAGTTTTGAGAGGTCAAGGACAAAGGAATGGTTGGGGGGTCATCCTCTACTGAAAATAATGCTCTTATGAATTGATGAGTAAGGAGCTAAACCTAATATTTAACGATTTTAAAACATGTAACCATTTTTTTGTAATATAAACTTTTGATTTATCAAAAACCTTTTATAAAAAAAATTAAATTAACTAATATGTTTAGACAAACAAATTATGTAATATGTATTTATAACTTATTTTTTATTTTGATCAGATAGGTAGATAAAATATTTAGTAAGCTTTAATATATTTATTGTCTGAAAATCTTCTATTCACTGTACATAGAACATATTTAATACAATTTTTGATGTTTTGCAACTAATGCTTTTAACTTTTCTAACCTTTTCATGACTCACTGATGTGCAATTTTGGAGAGTTTTTTGGCCTTTTTACTTAGCTTTACTTGTTTGACTCTACTTTCCAAAATAGACTTGTGACACCCAAAACATATTCAACTTTCTTTCTTTTTTTATATTCTCTAGCTGAATTGACAATCAAATTTATCATGAAGGATATTTTCATTTTTTTTAAATGGGCTGTAGTATTTCTTGTTTTTTAATTTTTTGTATAAATTAATAGTAAATGTAATTGATTGTGATTGGGCATCTTCCTTGTAAAATTAGAAAATTATAAATAAATTAGTATGTCCCTCCCACCATACTTTTAATGAATTACAAAAATAAACTTTTTCAGTTTGAATCTGTGAAAGTTTACAAATCCATAAAAAGTCTAATCCCTGGTTAGGGGCTGTCCATAAAATATGTGACGCCATTTTTACATTTTCAAACCCCCCCTCATAATGCTTTGTGACAATTTTGCATACCACCCAAAATAAATATGTGATGCTGGTCAACCCCCCCCCCCCCTACCATAAATACATATAAATCGATATTTTGATAAAACTTGCAATATGACAATTTTTAATTATTTATGAGAAAAGGAAATTTAATCCATAATTAAAGTACCTAATATAACCTGTTAATACTAGACCACAGCACACAGTCCTCTAACACTTTGAAACATTTTATAAACAGAAATATGAATCAGAAATAGATAAATTCTATGATGCTAACCTAATGACTTCATGCACGGCTGCCTGCCGGAGCAGACTTGATTTGAAGCATACAAACTATAGTAAAAATACATAAAGTGTTCACTCTCGCTATTTTTTTCAGCGTCAGGTGACGCTGCACTAACTACTCCGCCTCCCCCCATGACGGTATGTGACATTTTCAGAACCCCCATTCCCCCCTCTCAAGGGTCACGTATTTTATGGACAGCCCCTAAAGATATTTCACTTTTATCATAATTGTTACCAAAAGACAGTGCCAAAAAAATCGGTAAAAGTAGTATTTAAACGACTAGCTGTTTTGTTTATTCTTCTGTAATTGTTACTATTTTCATTGATTTTTCAGTTTTTGATCAGGTCATATTATAGATATTATATTTTAGTCAAAATAATAAACCAAAGGATAATTTTGTCATTTATGGTTGACTACACAATTATAATAAACTGTATCATGACAAATGACTAGATTATTTTTAGTGAAAAGGTGCATTAAAAGTGTTACGTAATACAATCCGCGGTGCGTATATAATTAGTAAATCTATTGATTTGTTCAGCAATTATGTCAAATTTTCATTTGTATTGATAAAATAGTAAGCATACAATTTTAATATGAATACTTTATTCATCATAACAATTATATAATAGTTAATATGATTGCTTAATCCCAATATTGTTAATGTCATGAACGTTGGTATAGTAATTGTTATCTAGATTGGTAGATTAACAATTTCTTTTGTGAAATTGAAACATCTAGCTGTTACAGTTTTGAGAAATATCGATATAATAATAAGTTTCTATCCTAGTTAAGTGAAATATAGAAGTATTTATAACGGCTAATATTTATGCAAGATGTATTTAGTAGTATGGTGAATCTAAGACTAAAATTTCTGAAATCTTTTTGAAATCCTTATCTTCATTTATTTGCATATTATATTCATAGTATATCTCTCTATTCTCCTCTCTATATTAATACATTTTGCATTTTATATAATCGTCAGTAGAAATGTGAGTGTTTCGAATTTTTAACAATATTAATATGAATAATAATAATAATACTTATACATTTCTATATTATCAGTATAATACTTTTCCATATTGTAAACATTTATTAGTTAATATTTGCTTGATATTAAAAAATATTTCAAAATTAATTTGCAATTTTTTGTCCAGACAGATTCTAATCCGAACAGTGAAAGCAATGTGAAGAAGCTAAAACATTTAATTTCCATCTTCAAAGTGGCTACTCTGACCATCCCTCAAGGTCTTCTGAATAATGCTGCCGATTGTGTTCAGAAAATTGAAATTCTTATGAAGCGATTAAAAGAATCTGGCATAGAGGGTAAGAATCAAATTCGTCCCTATTTTTAATAAGGGTCGTATCCCAAAATCTAGTGTTTTCAGGAGAGCCAATTGAAAAAAAATTTTCATCAAAATGACGTTGCTTGACCACATCATACATTCTAATTTTAATATATAGCGTTTATGATATATTTTTCTCCACACCAGTCTAACAATTTTTAATAAAACGTTTTTATTTAATAGCTTTAAAATAGAAGAAAAGTAAATACGCCTTTTATTGAAAATAAACTTTTTAATATTATTATAAATATTAATCTTGAAAAATCGAGATACGCCACTTATTAAAAATAGGGACGAATATATTATGTATTACATCGCTATTAGACTGAAAAATTGGTGTAACCAACATTTCGAAATCTTTCAGTGGGCCTCAAAAATCTTTCTGTTTTTGGTAATTTGTATATTTTTAATTATATTTAATTATAAATATTGTTAGTCTACTGTTGCCATTTCAATAAATTGAAGATGTTTGCATAAATTGAACACCCTAAAAATATCAATACTTTTGCTTATCGTAAATTAAGAATATCTTTTATAAAATCGGTTTCTATAAATCATAATAGATCTATCTATAGATCGAATTCAACTATATCAAGGTGTTTCCCCTGGTTATTTAGACGTTTTTTCTGGCCCTTCAGATATAGGCGAAGTCTACTGTATTTTCAAAATCTTAATAGTTTGAAATAAATTCAAATGTAAAAACAATTCGATATTTTTATGTTCCTACTTATTCCTTAATGTTTGAATTTCATTTGTTTCAGGAAGACCATCGAAGAAAAAGGCTAAGATATTGGCATTAGAGCTCGAATTAAAAAGTTTAAAATCTTCAAGAGCTCAGTTGATTAATTCTGATTAGTCTGCATTTATAGTATCTTTTTGTACAATATCCTTTCTTTTTTGCGCTGCATTCTTTATGGTTTCTCTAAAACGTCAGTACTCAATTTTGTTATTTGTGTATTACATGTGTATTAAATAAACTTCGCTATGTATTACAGTGATACAATCCGAATGAATCATTTATCATTCATGTTTTTTTGTAAATATATAGAGAAATATTGTAATTTAAAACTTATTGAATTTTATATACTGTATACTTTTTGGATCTATTTTACGATGATATATGAATAAATGGAATTTATAAAAATGTTACTTAACACAATATTAATATTTTTATCGAAGATATTATTACTAAATGTGTTTTTTGTTATCTGTTTAGGTTAATATAATTTTGGAGCTATTCAAATATTAGTTCATGCAAATTCTAGGCACAATTTTATCCCTATATATGTCACGCTGCGTCACACAGACACCTCTACATGATGACTACTACCCCTCTTTTATACACTAGCTTTTCCTATAAGACCTTTCATTTCATAAAGATATATCATTCACTTTATGTGCTCGACCACATGCGTTTAGTGAATGCTTTTTTTATTTATATACAAGACACATTATAAAACACAAAAAGGCCTACAATTATTATTTTGTTAACGTGTACGTGTATGGGTCATTACATGAATCGATACATTCTATTGATTGTTTGTGGCTGCAATTAGCACACCTAAACAGCGATGTCCACGACGTGTACTTAAAATTCACAGATGTACTTGAATGTACTTAATTTTCAAAATGTATTTGAATTTTTTCATAATGGGCATTTTTATCATTATTCAAATACAAAATAATATGTAGAGGGCTCACATTCTGCCGTATGAAGAATTATGTACAATATTTAGTCCCTCTGATGCCTTGCAGAGTATGCCTCTTCAGGCAAAAGATAACAGAAGAATCAAGATTGGAATGAGTGGAGAAGTTTTGTCGACCAGAAACGGAAAATATTAAAGATAACAATAAATTCTGTATTTTTGATTTATACATAGGAAATTATGCACGTGCACTATTATCAAAATATCGTGATATTGCCTTGGTCCAAGATTCTTATTCGACACGCCTCCCCTCGATCCACCTTGCTTTTCGTAATATTTGTACTGGCCATTTTAGTAATTGATCGTTAAGAGGGACATTTAATGTAACACATTCCAAATTATTAATTATATGAATTTTTTTCGTTACAGATCTTTCACAATACAATGGTAATGTAATAATTGAATATGGTTAAATATTTGTTTGTATTAACTGTGTTATGTAGAAATAATACATTTCTAATAAATTAAAAATCTTAGTTGGGGGTCTTTCACTTATTACATAACGGAAATTTCCCCCTTTTTAGACACCCCGTAACGCTACCCCAAACACCCACCCCCCTGCGTTACGTAACGCAATCCAAAATAGCACCCCCCGGGGAGGTTAGTGTATGAATTTATACTACTGCAGTTTGTTTGAGCGTAATTGGAGAGGAGCGTTTGCTGCTTTTGTTTCTGTACAGTACTGTAGGCCTATTAAGTTTTAAACATTAGTAAAAATATGAAATACCCAACTGCGTAATCAAACAATATAGTAATAGTACGTACTGTATTTGTTGTAAGGTACTGAAAAGCAACATACCTAGTAGTAGTAGTAGAAATGTTCGTATATAAGTACGACTCTGTATAGGTACATATTAATTGTAAATAATTAAAAACTTAGTTTTTATCATTTAATATTTATGTATGAAGTAAATACTATACTAAAATCTATACTGATTCAATATAGAATGGGAATCAGAAAAAAATACATACAGACTCACAGTAGCTAAAATATGGGATAGGCATATGTTTTTTACATTATATATTTTAGACTTAATATACATTAGTACTGTCAAGGGGTTCTGCATTTAAGAAAAGAGAACGTAATAGGCCCGAAAACACCAAAATAACGAGCAAGTTATTCCCCATCGAAAAACTGGACATCAACTCTCTTCACTACGGGTGTGCCACATTCCATGGTGACCACTGGTGGCTCCGATATAGTCCATCCGTGCACACATGTTCCTCATCGCACCATTCAAACACCTGCTCTCCATCACTCAACAGAACACACATGAGTTCACGCTGTCGTCTAGCAGCAATCCTTACTGGTCGAGTCATGTTTTCGACATTCGCAGACATTGGCGTACACACCTTCTTGTGGTTGACCAAGGATTTCACGCTGGCGGATTTCATCCATTCTTTGATGCTTTGTAGGCAGCAGTGTATGCTTTAATTAAACTATTGTAGAGCTTTTCTTTTTTAGACGTCATGTCGACTCGTTTTTTTTAAATTTTCTTTAACTGATGTAAACTATACTATTTTAAACAAAATTATACAATTTTCGCCTTTTGATAAACCAACCCCAAAAATTTTGATAGCGTTCCGTACACCTTTGCCTTACACCACCCACCCCCCCCCCATAACGCACCGTAACGCTGGCCTTAACACCTACCCACCCCCTTGCGTTACGTAATACTTGAACGACCGTAGCTTGTGTTAAAATTTATGGAGGCCAATCTGTGTATATATTTAAAATACGGATAAGTATATTTTTTGCTACATATCCATACATCCAAACGTGTATATGTGTGGATATGCTTTGATATATAGCAAAATATACTTATTTACTGTATTATATATGATTGAGTAATTGGAAGGTTCATAGGGATTTTCGAATCGATTATTTCTTTAAATTAGTAAATTTGTTTTGTAATGTTTGGAAAGCATATAATAGCTATCGCAATTTTCCCATAAATTAGAGATACTCCTTTCTCAAATCGAGAGACGTTGTTTTACAACATTTGATAATCAACATAATGGATAGTACTCTAATCAACACTGGTATTATCCTAAATTATTTTAAAATAAATTCTAAAGATGTGATTTTAGTTTTAATACACATTTAATTTGTTTGCAAATGTTTATTCAAATTATGACAATACGTTGGCGTATTTCGTTAGATTTTTTGTATTTATTTCATATATATTGTCTATGATAGACTAAGTTATTAAGTAAGTGATAATATATATTTTTAATAATATTAAATGATTTGGCTTTATCACTTTTTAAAACAAATTATTAATAAGTAATACTATTAAAATGATTACAAATTTTTTTTTTATTACATGAATTAGTTTTTAATGAATAGGTTTATTAAAATTAATTTAATTTGTCCCACTTCATTTTGTATATACATTAGTTGTAGACTGAAAATCATGATTTTTTTCATTGCATTATCACAGAAACAGGGTTCCTACTTTCTGGAAAACCTGGGAAAGTCAAATATTTAATTGGTCTGGAAAACCTGGAAAAGACAAGAAATTTTGTTTCACTACCAGCCTGCATTTCATGAAGCCCAAGTTGGAGACCTCCAATGCAGAATCTCACTGTAAAATCAAATATTTCAGTCCACTGGTGCAGAATCTCATTCTAAAATCATGTATTTTGGCACACTGGTGCATACTCTCACTCTAAAATCAAATATTTTGGTCCACTGGAGCAGAATCTCACTTATATATAGACACTGGTTCATTCCAAATATTTTTAAAGTTGTATTTATAGTATTTTAGTTGTCTTACCAGCATTTATTTGAATTTTACAACATGAATAGTAAATTGCCATAATATTTAATTAAATTAGTTGTTTATAACAACAACTTTAGATTATAATTTTACAGATTACAAATTTAGATTATAAATACATTAAATCATAATTTACCATGATTTCATACCATAGATACTTTGGATTATAAATTAATTGTTTTATAAATATTGATATAAGATAGTTAAGCATGCATAAATACCAGGTATTATTTGTTACATAAAATATTATTACAACTGGAAGTTACACATATATACCTTAATAATATATACAAATTTTACAATAAAAAGAAACCTTTCTAATATACTAATAGAATATATCACTCAATTATGTATATTATACTTCATATAATTATCTTAAATTACTTTTTTGACTAATTGATTTTCAGAGGCACAAACTTATATATGTATACTACCTACTTTTAATTGATAAAGAGTTTTTATATATATATTTTTTATCATGTTCACTTAATATTTTTCCAGTTAACTGCATGAAAGTTGTTGGAAGGTTGCCCTGAAATTTAAATGGTTGCCTAGGTA
The DNA here is from genome assembly GCA_034780395.1 of Vannuccia rotundouncinata. Taxonomy (NCBI): domain Eukaryota; kingdom Metazoa; phylum Platyhelminthes; order Proseriata; family Coelogynoporidae; genus Vannuccia; species Vannuccia rotundouncinata. The sequence goes on from JAUZNC010032879.1 coordinate 17,435, forward strand.
AGCAATCCAGAGGTTACAGTTTTCCAATAAAATTTGGAAAATATTTTTCTTTACCAATTTTCTGTAAAATATTTTGACATAAAAATAGTTAGTTTATAATTAATAGCATATTAATATGTTGGTGACCAAACATGAATTCCAACCAATTCAGAATTGGTCAGGCCAAACAGGAATTCACGTTTGATGGTACAGATTCCGAATCGGTCGACCAAATGTGAATCTAAAAATCATGGTTTACCAGTGCTCTATGTGCAAACAAACAAATTATATTGAATGTATTTAATATATGAAAAACTCATACAACATTGAAATCCAATTTAAAATATTCCAGTTTGGTCGAACCAAATAAGAATTGGTCAGACCATACAGGAATAAATTCTAATAACTAGTTTAACATCCATATAACATAATTATGCATGTAACATATACTTAAGAGTTATTCCTGTCAAATACAAAATAATTTTAACAATGTATTATATAATAAGGACATATTCTAATTTGGTCTGACCAAACAGGAATATTTTAAATCAGATTTCAATGTCATATAAGTTTTTCATATATTAAATACATTCAATATAATTTGTTTGTTCCACATAGAGCGCCAGTAAACCACAATTTTGAGATTCACATTTTGTAAGGGTACAGGATACCTAAAAGACATTTTTTATAAGATAAATGTAAAATCTCATATAAATTGTAATATTTTAGGTATTATTTGCAATATTTTAATAACTTTTAATTAAATTCCTTAGCAAGAGTAACAAAAACAGTTAGAAAAGGTCACACTTATCACCTGTCAGACAATAATTAGTATCCAACTGAGAAAAAAGGGGTGAGAGAGTTTTTAAAATGTAACTAGTTAAAAAGGTAAATACCACACCGCAATATAAAAAATCCCCATGAACACTAATATATATAAAGTTAATCTATTTGACAGAAGTTGTATACAGAATTTGGCAAGAGTTTTATATAGAATTGCTGAGAAAAGCAAAATCTTGGGGAAGCACTATAGCGGTGAATGGAATCTATTTTGGCAAGAGCTTAATATAGAATAGCTGAGAAGTAGTTTTGACTAATCAGAAATTGTGACAAATTTTACTTTGACTAATTAGTAAAAGGTGTGTTGATGATGTAAGAAATCAAGAAAAAATAAATTGGCAAATAAGCAGTGTAAAAAGTTAACTGATTTTGAAATAAACAAATGATCATGAAGGAAAAAATGAGTGAATAAAACCAAAAACACAGAGTAGAGAGTGTCAAAAAACTAGTTCCAAGTCCCACCACTGTCCCAAAGCACTGACCAAGCCAACCAACAGCTCCCTCTCTAGATGTAACAGACCATTTATTTTATCTCCTGACATTGTAGCAAGTTTGGAGAAGAGACGATAATTGTGCAAGATTTTGACAAAATAAGATTGTAAGTTCTATTAACTACCTTGACATAAAATAACCATAAAGATAAATAAAATGGCATTTGTCTAAGAATAATAAATATCTTTAATTTAGCAACATTCTGTTTGATTATATGTAATCTTATCTTATTGTAACTTATAACATTATTATTATTTCGAACATTATTTATATGTAACCTGAATATCTTATATATTATTTATCTTGATATGTATATCTTGACTTATTATATATTGTAACTCTTGATAATCTGATTGTATTACTTAAAATATCATTACTTCTTGTGTGCAATTTGGTTTTCTGTATTTGTTTATTTAGACATTAGATATTTTATCATCCTCTTTCATAGAACAGTATTTTATCATAACGTAATATAATAATTGGAGCGCTTTTAATAGGGTAAGAAAATAGACCTATTTACATCGGAAATTTACAATTTGATTGACCAATTTGGAATCTGGTTGACCAAACATGAATTCCTGTTTGGTCCGACCAATTCAGAATTGGTTGGAATTCACAATTTGGTCGCCAATAAATATAAAAGAAAAAAATATATATATGAATTTTATATTGTACAGAATTAATATTGCAAGGTAATAAATGTCCAGTCCTGTCCCAAAAATGTCTCTGGAATGGGACAGAGTGGTAAGTATTAAATCCTTCAAAAATAGGTAATTAATGTCCCATGGATGTTTTTTATAAGTAATAAACATCCAGTGGATGTAGGTAATAAACATCTTGATCAAAAAATAAAAAATTAACAAAACTAATCTAAATATGAGATAAAAATAATTTAAAACACTTATTAATAAAAAATAAATTGATGCACAGTCTGGATCAACCCTCTTCCTCCACCCCCACCTACACCATGGAGTCAGGATCTATGACATACTGATCACATGCAGAACAGTGTCCAGCAACAGTTCTTTTTCTGCAAAATGGTATGGATCGGTCTCATGCAGCGGGACTCATGGAGCAGTTTCTCAGGAGAAACAGACACAGCTCTGCAACTCCCACCATATCTTGAACCATGTATATATGGGTATATGCCACCTATTATACCTTTGAAACAGTTTTTTTGTATCTTTTCTTTGTATATATGCATAATATCCTCATTATCATGATTTTCCTATATTGAATAAAGCTGAGGCAGGTGTAGGATGTTTGTAAAAGCATACTATGGTGCATTATGTGTGCATGGTACAGGCATGTTTAGATGGACATTTATGTTATGCTGTGAAAAAAATGGAATTGCAGCTCATCATGGGGGGGGGATTACTATTAGGCAAGACATATATATAATCAATATTTCATGTGCATAACTTTGTTTATTATTAATAAGTGTTTTAAATTATTTTTTTACCTTGATATTTAAATTTGTTTTGTTAATTTTTTTATTTTTTGGGTGGCACATTTATTACTTATTTATAATAAATGTTCCTAGGATGTTTGGATGTTTAATACCTATTTTTGAAATGTTTAATGCTTACCACTCCATCCCACCCTGTCCCACCCCATGGATGTTTTTGGGATGGGACAGGACATTTATTACCTATAGCCAGTGTATCTTGAGATAATATATATTTCTATTTTCAAGAGTGATATTCAAATAATGTAAAAATAAACATTATCATAAATGTCAAGTAGAATAAGTTTTGTTATAATTAATTAAAACTACATGAATATATATTATTTCTATGAACCAATTCAGCCTCCCTTGGCCATGTTGATTTATACTTTTAAAATTAATTGTTTTACTCATTTTAAATAAAGATTATTGGGTGTTAAATTAAGAATCAAGAATTGTTGATGGTTACAATATAATTTTTTAAATAATACATATGCACTTGTTTAGCTAGTACTATATGGTCATTTAAAATGATAAAGAGATTTACCACAGTCCAAATTTGGATTCAATCTGAGCTTAGGTTTTAGAGATACATGGGGTTTAACCCATAATATATGACTATAGAAATAGTCTAAAGAGAATTAAAAGAAAAGTAGAGGGCTGATTTCACAGTTCTTTTTTTCCAAAAAGTCTGGCCAAGTGAGCATGGAGATTTTGTTAAGGGAAATCCTCATTTGAACCTTTTTTGAGACCATAGGGTCCAAAAAAGTGTCTAAAATAGATTTTTTAAAGAATATTTTTGTTTTCTTTAATGCATGTTACAAATGTGATCATTGTACAAAATTTATTTTTAAAACCCTTGCTTTGTTCAATAATTATTGGTCTAAAGATGTTTTTGCCAAATGGCATATTGAGGAGTGTGGACAGTGCTAGTATTAGAGGGTTGAATGTTTTAGTAGTTAGATAGCTTGATCCTCTGAACATAGAAAGAATTTTGAGAACTCTATTATTTTATCTTTGGTGCTGAAATTGAACCAAATGCATACTGGTTTCACTATCTCAATTCTTTACTGTTTTACATATTGAGATAATAACTTATTTAATTATTGCTATTAAAAAATAAATAATTTTTGGAAAGTATAATATATTTTTTGTAAAAATTAAAATTTTATGTTTAAAGATTTTTTTTGACTATTTAATACTGTTGGTAACCAATAAAAAACCTGACCAGTCCAGAACTGCTCCAACTAATCCAACCAGTTAAGGACATTTGCTCAGTCCTCAACTGGTTGACCAGTTGGGGACCTCAATATAAATGGACAAACTTGACAAACACTTAATATGTTTTTAATTGTAATTCCCACTATTACATATTACAATAAAAAATAAATTAATTAATCTTTTGAGTTTGAAATTTGCCTCTGGACCTGACCAGCTAGGGACTTTTCAGTTAGAAGCTCTAAATGTAATATTGTGTAAATATGGCATAATGGTCTTTAACAAGTCTTTGGAGTGACTCCTAGGGGAGACACAAATCCAAGGAAAAATTGGGGGGAGGGTGGTGTAAAAAAATTGTCATTACATTTAATTTGTGATTGATTATAATTAGATATTCGGTTCTGTTTATTATTTCTCCATTTTTTCATATTATTATTTTTAATTCCATATGTTTTTATAGATAAAGTAGGTATTTGTTAAATGTTGTAAGTACAAGTTTATTTCTCTACAAGGGCCCTATAGTGTTGATAAGACCCTCTACAAGGGCCCCTTTTATAGTTATGAATTAAGACTCTTTCTACAAAGTTATCTCTCCACAAGGGCCCCTTTAGTTGTGAAGACTTCACAAAGCTCCAGGCTTTAGTTATTAATACTCTCTCTAGTTATCTCACTATGAAGGCCCCTTTAGTTATGAAACCTCTCTCTCTACAATGGCCCCGTTAGTTGTGAAGCTTCTCTCCATGAATTTATCTCAATACCTGGAAACCTTCAGAAGAGCAGGCCTTAGTTTTCAATTTCTTTTAAAAAAATATTTTGTAACATATTCTTATATGGATCATTGTAGTTGATGATATCTTGCTGGTAAATTTTTCTCCTAATAAATATTTGATCAGAATGACCTTGAAGTTCAATGAAGCTAGGTCACAAGTTTTCTTCCTTTCTTTACAAAAGATATGCAACTTAATCATTGGTGGGCAACAGTGTTGCAAGTTGATAACTTAGTGTGTTCTATGGAATGTGTGATGGAAAGTTTATCTAACTCCATGGTGGATATCTTCAATTCAAAATCATTGCATCTGAAAATTGACACATACAATACCATTCATACTGTCATTTACACACTGCAATCTTCCAACACAACTGTATTAGACTTCTTTTCAAATAAACCAAATAAAAAGCTGTTGACAAATATGCAAAATGTTGCATGTCTCAACAAATGAGTAAAGTTGCAGAAGACAGGATAAAGAGGGACGGAAAACAGGTTGTCAGAAGAAATTTTAAATTATGTTGAAACAATTGAGGAGTAAACAATCTGTGAAACGTGATTATCATAAAGGAGCAAGAAAATCGACAAAGGAAATAACCAGAGAGAAGGCATTGAATGAGTTAGTTTCAAAGATTGTGTTAAAACACTAAAAATAAGATTATTCCTTGTACATTATGTACAAAATGTAATTAATTTAGTATCAGTTACTATAGTAATGCATCTTTACCCAAACAACTGACGTTTGCTTTATATCAACCTCACCATTGTAATGCATCAATATATAATATGTATTTCATACTATATGTTTAAATACTATCATTTACAGCTTTGTGGATCTTATCATATGTTAAGGATCATTATTTATTTCAATAATATATTCTTTCAACTTCCAGTATAAAAAAACCAGAAAACTTGAGTTCTTAATCTTTTCATGTTTTTATAAATATTTATATATGATTCCCCACCCAAGTAGATGAAATGATAAAACAATCTTGTATTATCATATACATACAATTTTTTATTATACTGGGGTAATGTTTTTTTTATTTGCCAGTGGTAATCTGACTTTTCAACTGTAGGTGGTCCCTAAAACAAACTTCCAGTTTTTTTATGATCAGCCATTTCCATGCCTGATAAACTTACAATAGGCTGGCTAGATATCATTTTATCAACTTACTATGCCCTTGAAATTATTTTTTTAAGTGGTAAGGTGAGTGAAATATATGCTGAACATATAAACTTACTAAACATTTAGAAATTATCTCAAAATTTAAATATATGAACTAATTTATAAACTTGTCATTTATTAGTTCTTTGATCTTGAAACCACAATGAAGTTACTAAGCAAAAACGTGGACAAACATGCAAGTGGCAATGTTACTCTTGTCACGGAAAACGAGGAGGACATGTGGCTAGCTTACAATCTGATTCAAGTTGGTGACAGTTTGAAGGCTTCCACCATGAGAAAGGTGCAAAATGAAACAAACACTGGGAGTGTGGTTTCCAAAAATGTTCGAACAACTCTAACAATCTCTATAGAAAACATTGATTTTGATGCTCAGGTAAAACAACAATATTTTTGGTATTTTTGTATTAAGTGCAATGTTATTTGTTACATACTTTAGGGATCGACAATGCACCTAAAGGGACGGAACATCGAAGAGAATCCTTATGTTAAAATGGGTGCCTATCATACACTATCCCTTGGAAGGAATGAAAAGTTCAGTCTGGCCAAGTCCGAGTGGGACTCTGTTGCTCTAGACATGCTGGAACATGCAGCTGACCCCACACAAACTGCAGACTTGGCGGCTGTAGTAATGCAGGAGGGTTTAGCCTATGTTTGTTTGATCACGAACTCTATGACTCTAGTGAGAGCAAAGATCGATGTCAACATTCCCCGCAAGAGGAAGGGCATCACCAGCCAGCATGACAAGGGACTTGTCAAATACTTTGACCAGATTATGCAGGCTTTAGAGCGTCATCTCAAATTTAATGGTAAGAAGGAGTAAAATATAGTTTTGCTGTATAAATTCGAAATGGTTATAGTTATTATATTGTTTAACATAATATGGTTTATTTATAACTCAAAAAATAATATATATAATTAAAATAAAATTAATTGTTGTAACTGTATATTATTATATCTAATATGGTGGTGTGTGTCATTGAGGCATAAAATATAATTAATACTCGCTTTCGTACACTTCATGGAAAATCCTTCAATTTGATTTTTTTAAATCATGTAATTTGACTCTAACATCATGGAATTTTCATGTAAAGAAATTGGTATTTTTTGTTGTTTTTTTAAAAAATCTCAAATCATTTTTACAATTTTAGGTTCCAAATTCTGACTTTTTCTAACAAAATTGTATTGTTTACCAACACCCCACACCGTAATTTAAAATGTATGTTTTGGCATATCTGGGGGGGGGGGGGGTGATGGAAATGATCCCGAGAAGAGCATACGAAACCTACAATAGAATATGTATGTAAAAGTAAAATAAAAACACGGTGATAAAATTAACCGCTGATAAAAGACTACTCCAATACAATAAAACCAAATTAAATTTTTGTATTTAAATGTAAGCACCTTGGAATACGAAGCATATTATCTTGAAAAGAAATGTGCCCGGGTCTTCATTTTTTAGATAAAAAATGTATTTCTAGTAATACTAGTAGTATCCATTCCATCAACAATTTTTTTTTAGTTCTCTAACAGAGAGATTAATATTTTTGCATTCTTACATAGTTCTCAAGTGTGTCATTCTGGCTAGCCCCGGATTCGTGAAAGACGAGTTTTACGAGTACCTGTTTCTGGAGGCTGTAAAGCAGGACAAAAAAGTATTCATCGAAAACAAAGCCAAATTCATGTTGGTACACTCCTCCTCTGGACACAAATACGCCCTCAAAGAAGTGCTTAATGATGCTGCAGTGGTTAGCAAGATGACTGATACTAAAGCCACTGCAGAAGTGAGAGCACTAAATGATTTCTATCAGATGATGAAGTCAGATCCTAGTCGAGCGTTCTATGGGTGAGCTTGTGTTTATTTTTTTAAAGTTTATTTAACTTTATAATTATGTGTATTTTCTAGTTTTCGACAACAGGGTTCACTACCAATAATGTCGAAAAATTTCATTATCAAATATTCGGATTAAAGTTTAATAATATTAGTAACCTAATATTCATGACATATGCAAGTAGTACATTGGTAGAGAAATGTACACCCTTTGACTTCTTTAGATACGTTCTTCATGTGAAGTATAATACCAAAGTACAGCTTGTTTGTGCGAACTTTGTGTTGTTTTAATAACATTCTCACATGATTACTCACACCTATATGTGGCGTTTTTCAATGTTGGTTCATTTGAAAACTATTTTAGTGTCAAAACTAATCAATTGGAGTGGATGGTAGCTATCCTTGAAATGGATTTCTAGGAAATGAAAAGTAACATGAATTTCATAATTTTAATTGATTGTGGCATATTCTGAAACTACATAAAAATAGCTTGTTAACTCTTAGAATCCCATTAAATATTGTAACTTTGGTATTTGAAATAAAAATAACTAAACTGTGTAATAATCTAAAATATATATTAGAATGGCATTAGGAAATTTATAATTTTAGCTTGATTTTTTATGTTTAATTTGAATAATTGATTAGTAAAACCTAAGTAAAAACTATGTATTTAGAAACCAAAGGTATAATATATAATGTAAATAATTATGTAACAACCGTTGTTATGATACAATACTGACACATATTTGAGAAATGTGAAATAAACTATTTTTAGAAATGTGAACGTGAGTGAATCGTCACTAAGTCTATTAATAGCTGTCCTATAATATTTCTCTTCAGTGTACTTGTTATTGCATAGAGATATGCAATGTTGTCTTGTCATTTTATTTATAATGTTAACATAATTTTAAGGAATCTCTAATTGCAAATATTAAATAATGAAATTTAATATCTTAATGAAAATTAGATTTGTAATTTCATCTATAGTTATGAAATTAACCGATGTAAATAAATAAATATTTACGTATGAAAATGAGTTTATTTAATTGTAAAACTAATTATTGAATTATCTAACAAACTAAGAATATGTACCAAATAAGGTTTTCCAGGATTAAAGATGTTACTATTGATAGATGATCTTAATTTGTATTGTTTATTCCTTATGATCTGTAGTGTGCGACACGTTGAGTCAGCCTGTGAAGCCGAAGCTATCGAGACTCTCCTCGTGTCGGACACTCTCTTCCGGTCACGTGACCTCGCTCAACGCAAGCGCTATGTACGCCTGGTCGATATGGTCAAAGAGTCGATGGGCTCTGTCCGTATCTTTTCCAGCCTACACGTATCTGGTGAACGTAAGTGATTAATTAATTACATTCTCTGTGTATTGTATCTGAATTTTAAACACATTTACAACCGTTTTTGAACTGTCTCTTTTCATTACCTTTTCCAGAACTTATTCAACTATCAGGCGTAGCTGCAATTCTTCGGTTTCCAATTCCCGAGCCAGAGGACGAATCTGATGAGGATTCTGATGCAGATTATTGATCTGTACACATTATCATATTTCTATTGCTTGTTAGATCTCTGACAGATATTTATTGTCAGCACACTTTTTTAGGAGTAATTTTGATTGGGAGTCCTTCTTCACACACAGAGAGACGGTCTGTCCAATTAACACCAACTATTATACACATTTTTGAGGAAATTTATAAAATTTCTTTTATTATAGATTCGTTTCGAAAAATTAAACAAATTATTGATTGTGTCTACGATCAAATTGGATCACTATACATTGCTTACATTTATTTTCCGTTTATTGTATAACTATCTAAAGAGTATCAGCGATATGATATTATAATTTGTAATTAGAGGGGAATTTAACATTAAAAGTATTATAAACTACTCTATAAAATGTATAGGTTGACGTAAAAATATTGAATTGTTCATTGCAGTGAACGGTTCGCGAAAGTTATAGAATATTAAGGAAGCATTCCTCTCAAATTGTCTTATTCAGTTCACCCATTTTCTATATTGTCGAATTTATGTATAATAATACCCTTTTGGAATCTACATTTTTATGTTAACTTATAGGCACTGAATTTAGGTTGGTATTGATTATGCTTCCATTTCTGTTTACTGTGAATAAAACTACATATTATTCAATACAAATATGTATGGTATATTTCAATGCGTTCAATGTGTTGTCCAGATTCTTTATTGAAACCATATTTTCAACTACACAACAAAATGGTAATTGATAACTTGTACTTATATTATAATATAATTCGGGCTTTCTGTGCTAATCTTAGGAGCAAACTTCTTTGCGTACAATGTTTTCATAACTTGTCCATACTGTGTTTATTTATTTATTATTAAACTTGTAATTATATATTTTTGGTTTTTAATGGAGATATGTCTCATTGTTTAGTCTTTTTATTGGGTTAGTATTTGTTTACAAATATTTATCAATTCTGGTTTTTAATTGGAATTATTAAATTATTTAAAAATAATCATCAAAATATCAGCATGTCCTCTTATATTTATCACATTGTTAATTATTTCCAAACTCTTGATTAAATCGTTGACCTTCAGTATTTCTCTATAATATGCTTGTGTTCATAATAATTAACTGGCATGGGATTGTTCAGGCTGAAAGGTCATTCTTCTAATTCATCTAAAAATTATATAAAAATTTTAAGGGTTGGGGGCTTTGTGCATTTAAACACCTATTTATATGTAGTAATGTTTCAAATTTTTTCGCGCGGATCTATGGGCTACGCTTACCGAGTAGCCATCACACCCCTGCTTCTTGTTGCAAAAATATATTTTAGGTTTTATTCTGGAAACTTGAATTAAGCTTTATTTTAATATTGCATACAATTTTACCTGATAGCAAAGCCATATATTTCAATATCAGTTAAAACATTTTTTCCTATGTTTTTTAGTGAAATTATTTTTTGCTTTTGTCAATAATGGCATTCAACGAACTTTTTAATGTAAAAATTTATATTTCCAGTGGTTAATTTTTTACAATGTTGTTAACCTGTAAAAATGTGTTTTATTTAATTTCGATTACAAGCTAATGTAAAAGTAAAGCTTTTCACCGACGCTTATATCATACAATTTACTTCAAAGCAAAAATAATCTCAATTTAAATATTCCTTAGCTATATATCACTGAAATATTTAAAATCTCTTGGTTGCGATAAATCAAAAGAAACATGCATGATAGATCTTATACACTTAAGAAATCTGTTTCTGGATATTCTCTGTTTTACCTTTATACAATATTATTACCTGCCTTAATGAATACCTTGTTTTGTATATTGCTTAATATGTCAAATACAATCTTATAGACAGCTTTTTTACCATTTGCAGATGCTAAAATTATATCAATCTATATTGTTATTGTATATATGGGTTGACAATAATAGTTTTTTCGTGTCGTCTGTATGGTGAAAGGTATAGTGTGGACGCAGTGTATAAGGTATTTAGAATTCAAATTACAATATTTAATTAATGTATTCTTGAATTTATATAGTAGGTAGTTGTGTAAACTTTATACTGAATTAGTTTGTTAAAGGTTAAGTTATCTTTACATATACAAAAATTTATATGTAGGTATATACACTAAATTTCTCGGAAATTAATTATATTTGTTATGCAAGTAGTCAACATTAGGTTTGTAAGTAATAGGATTTGTCGGACCATAACGAATAGCAAAACCTAAATGTCGTAAAAATGATCATTCATCTAGTAAGCATACAAACGGACAAAAATTTTTTTTTTAAATTTCAAATATTCATTATTATAAAAGATTGATGGCGTTTATCTATTTATCTATCTCCCAATTATTAGTATAGTCAATTCATCTCTGTGCCTTAACTTATATATATATTTTTTATTTTTTTGTAGTCAATTGAATAAAATATTATATATACATATACATAAATACAATATTAAACACATCTCGAAATATAAAATAGTGATTTTATTTTTACTACGTCCTAAATAGCTAACGCTTGTATTTATATTTAACAATAGAAATAAATAACAATAAAAAAGAAGAAGAAATTTTATTGATTTTGAATTAAAAAACAAACATTTGTTTAACTAACACATTAATTATCAGCTGATTAACTTTCATAAATCCATAAATATAAAAAAATAATTTACGCTGTTGTATTACTTATTATTAATTAAAATATAAGTATTTTCAGAATATTTCATTCTGATACATTGAACTAGAATATAAAGTAAATACTATTATTGCTATACTTTGATATCTATTGTTAATTTATTGTATATATATATATTTTTTTCTTTTTGATTTTTGCAAAAATGTTTAAATAGTTTAAAAGGTTCAACTATAGGTAAAAATTTTATCAAAACTAGTTTTATGTGCCTATAAATCATCATCAAACTATTCAGTGATTTAAAAATCACTTGCAAGAGAAGTGACAGGCAGTTATGCATTTATTAAACAAAAAAGTTTCATAGTGAACAACTGCAGGTTGCATTTTTCAATCAGCACTTATTACTATATATGCATCACTAAAATTACCAATTAATTTAAAAAAAAAATTTAAATCATTTTAAAACAAATTTGTATTAAGATCTAAGTTATATACAAGTATTGTAATATAATAAAATATCAATGGTAACAGGACCACTTAGCCCAAAACAACTTGGCCCAGGACTACTATATAACAATATTATTATTAATTATTATTAATATAAATAATTATTAAATTAACCCTAAAATTAAAACACTTTGTAAGAAAAAATTTAAGGCTATAAAAAATAAAAATAATAATAGATTGGTTAATAGTGGTTAGTTTTATCAAAGTAGGTGTTTTCAGTTTAGATTAATTAATCTATTTTGATCCAAATATGTGTATCCAATTTACTGTTTCCATTCACTATCTGTGCATTGTTACATTAACTATATTATTTGATTAACTGTCAACATTATAGTTATAGTTGTCCCTTGGCTTTATAGGCTAAGTTGTCGCTTTGAGCCAAGTTGTTTGGGCTGAGTTGTCTGTAAATTTATTTGATTCTCAACAATAAAAAAATTTATTAATATTTTTTATTCATTATTTATATCATTTTTAAACAAATTTATATTAAAATTTAAATTATATACAAGCACTTTAATATAAAAAATATTTAATACTAATAAAATTGCTATTTTTTAATTTAATATAAAGCAGTTGAATTCACAAAAATAATATGTAAATTGGTAATTTGTGCAGCACATATTAGTAATAAGTGCAGGTTGGGTAAATGCATTTAACATGACCACCATACATCTAGATGGTGGTTAGGCATGTATAAAACCACCATTTTAATGGATAATAAATGGATTTGACCAAACAATCATATATTTTTCTAGTATAAAATTCACTATAATCTAATTGCTCACTATATAAAATCCAAGTGGCTTTTTGGATGTACATCCATCTACAGATTTAGTATATTTACCCCACACTATTTGGACCTTTATACATTAATTAATAAAAATATGGAAATATTGGATAATAAAATCGATACAAAGCTTTAAACCAACTCCGTCTACCACACATTGAACACAATATTTAATTAAAATTTATTGCACATCTGAATAGTGTGTGAGGTAGATGGACTTATAAAATTTTTAATTCTTTAAATCATGAATAATAATATTATTATAAATTTAGTAATACAATTCTAAAATTATAATACTTTATAAATAACAAAATTAATATTAATGATTAATAAGGCATTTATTTAATATGAATGATGTGTACTGTAAGTGAATTTGTCCAGTTCATATATGGTGGGATGTACCAACAATAAATAATTTAAATGATATAAATGGTTTACAAAGATAACAGTTATGCGTGTACATACAATTAAAAAAAAATAAGATAAACATAATAATAACATAACAGCAATGATTATTTTCTGAATCTATTTCAAAAACATTTATTAAAATTATTTATTGAAATATTAAATCAACAGCAATTTTATGTCAACTTATTATATTCATTTATGGGACACTAATTTTAGCAGTCCTAACTACAAATATAATTAACTTCAAATTTAACTTAGAACAATTACAGAACAAACAATAAAATATACAGTCAATATACAGGTGTCACAAAAAAATTAGTTGCTATAATATGTAAAGATATATATAATTTATTTTTGGTACAAACAGTTCATGAATTGGGTATTCCATCAACAAATTTGTTGTTGGTATATCCCATTTGCAAACCATACAAATTTGCTTCTATTTGTTTATGTTTCATTTTCTTAGTCTTAGTCTCAAGATTCAGCATTAAGATTATTATATTAGCTAATATTTTCTAATAGTAGTAACTATTTTGTAAATTTATTATAATATAATATAATTATATCTATATATATATATATTAATAGTTTTTTGTTATATTTAGAGTATTTATATTAAAAGTATTCACCAATTTATAGAATAAATTATTAATTTGCCAACTGTATAGCCTAAATTGTTATACCAACAAAAAATTTCTATTATATCTTCATTTTAATTTAATTATTTTCCAACCATAAAGCATAAATTGCTATAATACAAGTTTTTGTTGATTTTTTCAATTATTTACTTTCAGATTTGTTATAAAACCCATTTTTATATGATATTTTTTTATATTTCTTCATTATATATTTTAATTATTTGCTAACCATATAATTATTGTTAAATGGTTTGCAATCCATATATACCATTTATGTATTAGTTGTTAGTGTATATGGTTTGCAAACCATATAAAATTCATTAATGATATCCAAAATTTATATACTCTAGCTCTGAGCTACATTATATAATTGCACCTAACTCACAATAATTTATTTAAAACAAATAACTATTTAATCTTGTTTACTAATTAACTTTCCATTTCTAACATTAAGTACATCATTTTGTTGCTTAACTTGGGGCACAATTCTAGTTTAACTAAAATTGTATTTTTTATACAAAACTACATTTATTTGTGCACCTTTTAATTTGCCAATTTTATCATACCTAAATAATCTAAATGTGCCTTTTTACTTTTCCCCTGAATGGAAAATTTAAGTGGGCCACACCCAGCTTTTAAAAAGCCAAGGGGGCCAGTCCCCCCCCCCTGCACCCATATTAATACCTATCAATTAAATAATATTTTTAATATCAAATTTTGATTAAATGGACATATATGAATAAGTTATGCTGACATAGTCTAATAGTGAATCTATCATATATACACTACAGAGCAGTGTGTTTAGTATTTTTTCTTATTTTGTATAAACTGGACAATTTTTTAGATTTTATATAGCTCTTAATCTTATTAATCTTATAAATATAGCAATTAAATAACTTTTGTGAAATTGACATCTGATTTCAGCAAACTAGATTTTTAAAAACTATTGTAGCCTAATTGCCAACATGATCCTAATAACAGTTAAAAAAATACATTGATAATCATAAACAACAAATAATTATACATAATGTGGTGTAATATACTGATTATTTAAAAGAATTAGGGCTCATCTCCAAATTAAAATGGTCATGGCATAAAATGATCTTGGCCACCCCTCTTGAAAATGCCCAACAAATTGGCATATTTTTTTAAATGTTATAAATTTTGATTTCCTATGAAAGTGAAACTATAATTATTGATAAAATAATTTAAGTTTTTCATATAAATTTATTTTTTCTTTTCATATTGTGAAAATGCCACCCATAACCCACCCAACTCCACATGCCCAAAGTGCATTTTGCATGGACCACTTTAATTTAAAGATGACCCCTTACTCCAGTCATATGGTGGTCTTACACTACAGAACCATCTGGAAGTTCTCTAGTTTTAAAGCTTCATAACCATTTGGTGGTTCTCTGGACACAGTGTAAAATTTTTTATTTTCTCTAGCATCTATAGGCCATGATTTTTTCCATGGCATTGTCACAGATGAGATTTTGGACATTTCACATATATTTTTCTCATCCCATCCACAAAAATTATAATGACCTAACATTTTAACACATGTATCTTTTAAACACAAATATCCAAATTGTACAATATACAAAAATTGTAAGAATTAATAATCCAGCTCTATTGTATTTATTATATTTTTAAGAATTCCTCTGTAATAGGAATTTTTATTGTGATAAAGTTATTGCTAGGGAATTTCATGTGTTATAGCCATGACCCATATTTAACCTATTTAGATTTTCAAAATATTATCTGCATTTCTATTTGCTGAAAAATACAAAAATTTTCAAAGTTCTAACGATAGAATCCAAAAAGGATATATAAGTATCTACTTTTATAAATAATCTAATATTGATTTCATTGCACTTCATTATAATACTACACATTAATCTTATCAAATTCTGAAATTATAAAACATATTTTATATTACTTTAATCAATGTTTAATAAAATATTGCCAGGCAAAAACGTCAGAATTGGTATCGTAAATTTAAAAACTAAAGAAAGCTTTTTGAAATTAAAACATAATAATCTAATATGCAAAGGAACATTATATTTAAAAACAAGACTTTCTGTACTTATTTATGAGTCCAGGGCTGGTATTTTTAAATCATTTATTTTCTCTGATGCACAAGCTATGATTAATAAATTAGTCTTAAGAAAAAAGATTAAAAATCTAGTTAAACTAAACATATGTTAGATATACTTGCTTATTACATACATGGTTCCTATGCTTCTGGAAAACCTGGAATTTCAGGGAAAGTTTAAAACGGTCAGGAAAAACTGAGAAATGTCCGGGAATTTTGTTTCAGTGTCAAAATAATGTTTACTGTTTTACATATGAGATTATAACTTATTATCTTTAAAAAAAATTGTTTTTAAAAATGTAACCTTTTAATTTAAGCATTTAAAAAGACTTTCAGAAATAAAGCACTTGGTGAATGCATTATCAAGTTAACTATTAATGGGGGTTACATTAAATTCCTATGACTACCAATCCAAGTATTTTAATCACATCACGAATGTGGTCAAAGCACATGATGAGCTTTATATAGCACAAGAAATTTGTTCAAGTCTACTACAGGTTGGACTTAACCTCCAATTCAATTTGTTCAATCTTCTAAGTTATTTTCACCATCTACATCATCTGCTCAGTCATCTGCATCATCTACTCTACCATCTAAGTCATCTGGTCATCAATCATCTATGCTTAAATTTGCTGCTATTGGAAATCATCTGATGCATGGAAATAACTGTTGAACATTTTCCTATAACAGTTGCAAAAACAAGAATTATATCTTCCATGCAATGTTTCCTGTCGGTTGTATAGCAGAAAAATTTCAGCTTGGTCTAACTAAAAGCCTGACCCAAATTTGTATCCTGCTTTGATGAAGCATTACATAAGGTGATTAAAAAAGGACAATTTGATGTCCATGTCTTTTTCTGGAATCACTCTAAATCTGAAGCTGTACAATCTTATTCTATGTAGGTAAGAAGTTGCTTTAGGTACATATTATTTGCTTTACAAAAAAATCATATTATGGTCTGGAATTTCTTTGAAAATGTCTGGAAAACATGGAAAAGTCATGGATTTTTTTAAAGAAATTGCATAGTATTATTCTGTCAAGATATGTTCGAAATTATTAAGTATATCTCAGTTTAATGACAGATTGAGATCAGTGTTGTTCTATTTATTATAGGCACCTCAAGCTCTTTCATCTTACTCATCCAGATATTGTAAATGTTGTGTATTTCTTTGTTTTTCTGGATATATTATTGAAAATATTATCTACTTGTTGTAACAGCCAATTAATTAGATCTAATTGTAGGACTGATTCTTTGATTTTGACTAATATCCATATCTGACTATTTTTAATATTTTATACAACCATAACTTAGTGTTTATAAATTTCATTTTTCTGTAATCTCCAGTTATTAACCTTTCAACCAAATTCTTGCGTGTCATTATCACTGCAATGTGGACAAGATGGTAAAAACATTTCAAGTCTACCTCGACGACAAGGCAGAACCCGAGCGCACCTATAGCTGCCTCCACTGCCGTGCTAATATTGCCCGCCACCAGGACCTCATATCCAAGTCCTTTTATGGTAGTCATGGCCGCGCCTATCTCTTTGATCACGTTGTCAACGTGGTCTGTGGCAACCACGAGGAGCGTCTCTTACTCACGGGTCTGCATTCAGTTGCGGACATTCTCTGTGAGTGTTGTAACACCCTAATTGGCTGGAAATATGAGCGAGCATTTGATGCCAGTCAGAAGTACAAAGAGGGCAAGTTTATTGTTGAGGTGGCCCACCTGATCAAAGACAATGGTTGGGACAGTGAGCTAATTTAAAGAATTGTTTATACAGAGAGTAACATCCATTTTATTATTATTATAAGTTAACCTACATGTGTAAACATTCATACATGAAAACAAAATGAACATTTTATCTATTGAACATCCTTCTTTCTTAAATAAACAAAACTCGTAAATATCTCACATATTTTACTACATTTCTATAACACGCATCAATATTTTGTGAAAACCCACTGTTTTTGCAGTCTCTCTCTTTTATTTAAACAGTGTCTCCATGTCATTATTTTCATAACTTTCAATATTTTTTTATTGTGTACATATTTTGACAAAAATCGTATAGAATTTGTTATAGCTATGATTAATATCATTGGCATATTTCTCATTAACATAAAATAAAATTATAGACGTACATCATATTTTATTGTTGCATATACACGCTTTAAATCGATTCCCCGGTATTGATTTTGTTTAGTTAGGATTCATTATTTAGCTTGTTTGCATAATCATTGTCGCCAATATCTTGTATTTGACTTATTCTTTTGTTGACAATAGTTCTAATTTTAGTGACGTATTTGTACAAATCTTACTGTTCATTTTCAATACATCTAAGAGATAAAATGTTTTACATTAATTTATATTTTTACTATTTCGACGAAGTAAATATTGTTTTTGAATAATACTCTATTCTTTTAGAATGTACTTCTCATATGACTAGCACCATATTTTTCTATTTTAAAACTTTCCTTAGCTGTACCACTGTGACACCCAATGCCTCCCCCAATTGTACAGTTGATGATTTTATTCTATTAATAAAGTTTATTTGTTCATCAAAGTAGTTAACTTCTATATTAATTCATTGCATTTTTAGATCTTCTCAAAGGTTGCCCTTTAATGTGTGATTATTTAGTTATATATACATCTATCTTTAATCATCCCAATAAATTATTTCAGATATAATTTTTCATTTAATTTAGAACGATTTGCTTTTTATACTTTTATCTGATCGATTTGCAAGGCTGCTGATATTTATTTATCTATTTAGCCCTTGACAATTTTACCCTGATAATTTTGATTCGCGGCATCTTCAGTTTTCTATTGCGCTAGAAAGTTTATGTCGCTAAATACTTTTATCAAGTTATACTAGCAAATATTATCTATTTGATTCGTTAGAAGTAAAATGTGACAAAACACTATTTTCTTTGCCGATTATTTAAATAACTATTCTAGGTTTGAAACAATATTATAGCTAAAATTTGGAAACTCGATTGCTAAATTATAAGCTGTGCTTACTTTTTGTGAAAAGCTTTTTGCATATTTCATTATGTTGTAATTCAATAACTTTTTTCAGGAATGTTGCGTCACAATGGTAAGAATGACTCTGAAAACATTATCTCTAATAAACAAGCCACAACGGAACACTCTGTGGATGCACTAATCGAAGGCTATGACTCACTCAGTCCAGCGAGTAGACGTGACTTTTGTGGAAAACTCATCCAGCGAATTGGCACCAATGAGTTAACGATTCTTTCAGAAGCATTCTATTGTGACTTCATTAGTCGACTTCCCAGCATCCCTGTCGAGCAGATACTCCTCTATTTGGACGACGATTCTCTGTCCAGTGCTGTGGAGGTGTCGACACATTGGTCATCTGTTATCCATTCGTACTCCAAAGTTCTCAGGAATAGATGTGAAAGGTTAGTTTCCTTGTCATTTCTTTAGATTCACAGTATCGACAACAGATTATATCAACAACTTTTGGGAGACTACAACACACATCTTCAATAAAATGTTTTATATGTTTCATGTAAAAATGACTTCAGTCGAAAATACTTTTTTGTAACCGCTTGAAGCTTTATCTCTGATCATTAAGAAATAATAAAATTTAATCCACCGTGCGTGGTCCTAATTATAAAGCTATTTTAGAGTCATTGACATATTCCATTGGATTTTATGAAATTTTCGAAGTTAACCACCAATTTTAAAATGTGGTATAAAGTCAATCTTTCATATTTTAATTCGAATGTAGTCAAATTAATTATGACCATATAAAATAATTATTAAAGTATTATATATATTATCCTTAAAAAATTAAATATTATGTTCTTTGATCTAAGAAAAATTATTGAGCACACTATCATGTTTTCGTTTATTTCTCACTTCTTTTTCTATACTTTTCTATTATCTATTCTTGCGTGTTTTTTTTAACTATTATTTGAAAAGTTTTTATCGTTTGCCTCTTGTGAAAATCATTTTTAACTGCAAAATGGCTTGTGACTTTATCAAATATAATATAAGATTAATATTTTCGAGCATAAATGGACATAATATATGTTTCTATCTGTCGTAATTTATTATGAGGTGTTGGCCTAATTAACGAGTAATTCTATCTGTGCTACAAGAATTGGTAACATACACAGGATATAGTTTACCTTATTTATAAAATATCGAATAAGTGTAAATAATTTCATTTGAATCAATTAATCGGTAACTATTCTGCATTTCCCTGGTGGCGTTGTTCTGTCTTCACAGACTGGGCATCGTATACACACAGCACAATAATGATGACAATATAAAGACCGCTGACAGCATCAGTGACAAAACACTAGAAACTTCCTGTGTGTCGCGATACTTTGAGATCAGAGATCGGTTCACCCGCCTTGCGGACACCACGGTCAAGGGAAAATTCCTCAAATCGGAAGCTTATACTGGGCCTAGTTGTAGCTGCTCTCCGAAAGGAATGAATTGTTATGGTGAGGATTTTTTAAATGATCTGAATTTATATAGTATCAAAAGGGAAGCCAGGTATGTTCATGAACATTAATTGTTAAAAGTATAAATGTTCAATATGGTTCTCTTAGTGTTGGCTATACCAATAATGAAATCAAATTTAGATTTAGTGTGATTTAAAATCAATTCAAATGCAATATAAGCAAAACATAGAATTATAAGTATGATTCGAATAAGTGAGAAATAGAGGCAGTTCTGGTGGATTGTGAGTGTGTACTTATCGAAGTCTAAGTAGAATAATAAAGTCCTTTTGGTTTGTTGTCTTAGAAACTGTTGTTCTTTTTGTCAATGCGTGGTGACCTATTTTCTTTTCTTTCTTAAGTTTATAAATAAGACCATTGACATCACAGGCTGGTAATCTTAAGACGTCGTCAACAATGAACTCTCTTTTTTCACCGAAATTCTACAAACCAACGGATATAAAAGTAATGTTTAATAGAAATCTTTCTCCGCCTTACACCAACCAGGGAAAGCTTCAGCAGAAAATGAAGATTTTTATTAAAGTTTTGTTAAAAGTAGACAATGTTATTATATGAATCAACAGATATAAATTATCTAACTCACAAGTCGATATTATATGATTGTAAGCAATCAATACCGGCTTCAATATTGATTTGTTAATTAATAAATTAACGCGTTATGTTGACCCTGCTTTGGATTGTACTCAGCATTAATGGACCTTTTAGTATTATTTCATTATTTTGTCTGATAAAAATCATATTCGAGATTTTAGTAGAATTTCATTTACAAATTTAAAGTTTGATATGAATCTCAATCCAAAACGCATCTATTTATCCATTCTTCCATAAAATCTTGCAACTTAAATGTGTTATAAACATGTTTTATTTCAAAAACTCCTGTTGCAATGTTATCTTTAATCTAACAATTCTCCCGCCAGGTTCCGACCTGCTACACTGGTGTCCTTTGGACGACTCCCTGACAAGGGAGGCCATCCCCCTTTCACCACCCGGCTGCATTCTTCAAAACACAATGTTCGGGCGTGCCGCACATCCAAACTCGACCTCTCTCTGTCGACTGAGCCTCTTTCCCAGCTCCGACAGTCACTTGATTGTCGAACGGTTCCCTCACGGGTCCTCGCTACCCTTGGCCATCGTCGCCCAGCCCGGCTATGGTCGTCTATTCGCTGTAGGCCACGAGGAGAGGCTCGTCATCTGGCATTGGGGAGGCCCGTCTTCCTCTGTGGATGGAGAAGTGCCGCTCCGCAACCCAGCGCATCTTCTCGAGTTGGACGTCTTAAGTGGGCACCACTGGACACGGATGGATATTGTGGACCAACCGGTCGCTAGTGACAACCAGTTCTACTGTCGACTAGTGGTGTCCTGTAGTTTTGCGGTGGTTACTGTGTTGCTGCACTTTTCTAGAGTGAGTCTCAAATTATTATACAAATACTGGAGATAAATTGATCTACTTCTGAGTTTGATAATTATGAATAAGGCATGATTATTATGTTATACTTAATAGATAAGTTTTTAAATATTTCCAACAACTGAATTAGCTTTTCTATATTCTTGAATCTTGGTTAATTCGTCAATTTTGGAATTTACTGAATCTGATTATTTTCTTTTAAAAAAATTGGTAGTCGCATAGTCTTTAGAAACCTGTATATCTGTATTTTTGATTTTTTTTGTCTGATAATTTGTAAAGGTCTTACATAAATGAACTCTACATGAATAGAGAGCTGTGGTTCATTTAATACTTTTCACACTTAAAAGAATTCAAGCTTGTATACTAATGCATTTTATGAAAATCCCCGAGCGCATGTTTCGTTCAATATTAAAATAATGTGATTATAGCACTGAATGTTGATCATTAAT
Organism: Vannuccia rotundouncinata; assembly: GCA_034780395.1. Taxonomy (NCBI): domain Eukaryota; kingdom Metazoa; phylum Platyhelminthes; order Proseriata; family Coelogynoporidae; genus Vannuccia; species Vannuccia rotundouncinata. The sequence continues at coordinate 40,119 of JAUZNC010032879.1, forward strand.
AATATTTTTTTTTAAATAAGTGTCTATTTATCTTAAAAAATTAATTAAACCATTTGTTCATTGAAAACGAATCTTAATAAATCATTAAAATTTGTTATTGAATTTCATATACTTCAAAATTTACCCTTTTTAATCTTGTTTTAATTTTAAAGATATTTTAATGCTTCTTTCTTCAGTCTTTGATTGCAATAATAATTATAATCTAATTGAATATTATTGAAATATTTTTGAAATGGTTAAAATTTTCTAATATGTTTCATTTCTGTTTTTTAGCCATAATCATATTATCATTAGTGACATTATTTTGCAAAACATAAATTATATAAATAGACTATAAATTAATTTTATATACTCGGAGACATAAATAGGTAATTCTGTTTTTTGTTCCACTCGTTATAATATGTGTTTAGTTATAACATTCAATATTGACTCTTTGGGTGAAATCCAATTATGTCAACTTTACTGTATCAAAACAAATTAATCATATTATGTAAACTTGACTTTAAATGACTTGTTTGTATTTTATAACACTATTCTAATGCATATTTCAGTATATATATATTATATACTCAAACCTGTTCTTTTATTTCAGCCGCTTTCTATATTTAAGGACCAGCCATGTCAATGCGGCCCCACTACAGTACACGAAATGACCTTCAACTACAACAAGATGGTTGGGGTTGCTGTATTCTCCAATCGATTGGTCCTGGCTAGCTCGGACACCCTCTACTCCATCACCAAAGGTTGCTTCGCCTCGGCTCAATCTCCTCCCAAAAAGAGTTGGCAAGTGTTGGCAGTCTGTCAGCTGGAGTGTAATCTCTCTCACGTCCAGCTAATAGGCGCGGGTGAAAGACTCTTTCTCCTCTCTGGATGGCATGAACAGACATTCTCTGTGGATGTGTGCAGCTATCTAGCCGGGGCTCTTTGGAGGATTCCTGTGTTGACCGGAAGTCCGTCCCAGTTTAGTCCGGATGTCGAGATCAGAGTGACGGATATTGGCTGGCTGCATGGACTTATTAGTGCAGATCAAATATCTAAGCAGGGTAGAATTTTGTTTTTTGTAAAAAATAGAAGATCACCCACCGGCGCCGCGGTGGTGTGTATTGTGGGCCTCCGTCTATGATGAATCAATCATAAAGTAGACTTCATTTGTATACTATACCTAATATACTACTTCTATATTTTGGAAGTAATATAGCCATGTATGTCACAATAAATATAATAATACGTATGGAATTATTTGATGATTCTAATTTTTGACTTTTTACAACACTCTGTTTTCGAATTTATTGTTGAGCTGTAACTGTTGAAGTAATACTTTGCTATTTATTTATTTATTTCATATTATGCAATTTTAAATAAAAATATATATATCTTGATTTGTATTTTATTACAATTTAATTTTTACGTCAAGCTAACCCTAAGAATCATTTTGTTACGGGATTATTTGAAAATTATTGACGCATTGTTTCCTTTTTATTATCATGCATATGCTTTTCATTTCTAACTTATCGCGATACTAAATAACTCGGGGTTTGAATTTAATTACTAAATGGGTTCAGTGCTTATTTATTGTAATTCTTCAATACATAAAAAACAAAAATTGGTTATCTTGGTAAACTTAAAAATTTCTTAGTGCAGACATTTTATACCACTGTTTAGATAATAAATGTAATTATCAAAATATGCAATGAATTTATATATATTATTTTTATTATAACATGCATTTGCTAAGAAAATTCTATAATATATTATGTGAGTCATGTTTATAAAAATATGTTATTCATTGATAATTTATTTTTAATCTTATTCTGTATTGTCGTTCATTATCTAAAAACTATTTTTATTAGCTATACTGATTAAAACATGTTATCATAATTGTTATAAATTTATTCTAAGTATTCGTACAATATTATTTGAAACGAAGAATATCTTCTTTGGTTCATTTAAGAAATATATTTGAACTTATATATGCGATAAATCTATATAAATTTATTCTTCTTCCAATTTCCCGTAATGGATATTTCACGGATTTGTAGCGGCGGGGGGGGATGCTTTCTTTTTCTTCTTTTTTAAATTTTTATACCATTGGCAACCTATCGTTTTGTCAGGCTTCAAGATTTGAAAACCGCCTTCTAAAGTAGCCATCCCACCTCCAACAGCATTCCCCTGTTTTCGATCCAGACAAAATATTCCTCCCGCGTTATCAAACTCACCGCAATAGTTCGGAGCAGAAAATACGGTGACCAGTCGTCGATTTGCGTAAAATTCATAACCGTCTTCCACAACTTGATGTCCTCGTATTATTAAATCTAATTCAAATTTGTCAAGAAAGTATTCCACAACATCGAATCCAAATACATATGAACATCCTCTATTATTTGGAGCCCATCCTAAGGGCTCGTCAGTAATTTTATTTTCCATTGGATCAGACCAAAGAACATCACAAAGCAAACCAGAAGATGGTATTTCGGTTGGCCGAGTCAATTTTTTGAATTCGTCTTGAAGTTTGGTAACATTAGGCTCCAACATGTCAGGAGAAAGTCCCCCGTGACAACAGTATATACTATTTTCGATTATTGCTGCTACTGGCATTACATTAAATACTTTAATAAATGATTTCCAAACTTTGGTCGATCCAAAGCGTTCTTGTATTTCCTGTTTGAAACCATAAACACGATTAATTAGCAAAGATTCGTGATTTCCACGGAGTAAAAATATATTTTCCGGATATTTAAGCTTATATGCAAATAATAGACAAACTACTTCTAGTGATTGCATTCCACGATCGACATAGTCACCAAGAAATAAATAACGTGTTTTCGGTGGATGCCCAGCAAGGTCGAATAATCTCATTAGGTCAAAAAATTGACCGTGAATATCTCCACATACCTTGATTGGCGCGTCTAATTCCAGTAACATTTTTTCGTCTAAAAATACTTGCCGAATGATATAGCACACAGCCTGACAGTCTTTGGCGTTTAAAGGTTCCCTTGGCAAAGGTATTTTTTTCATAGCTTTAATATTAACAATAAATGCGTCAAGATCGAGTTCATAGACATCGTCGTAGGTTTCCTCGGCTTCATCCCCTTCATCGGCTTCAACGGATGAATTTGTTGGTGCTGGAACAGCCGGGATGACTGCAGCTGTTTTAACTGGTTTCGCAGCCATATAACTATTGTCCAACTAGGTAGCTACTTACAGTATATATATATATATATTAGTAACATTTTTATTGATAGTAATAAGTGTTCTACTATTCCATAAAGCTATTATATTTAGATTATAGATCAGTGATAAATCAATTTAATATCAATAAATGCAATGAATCAATGAAAAATTTGCTTTAGATTGCGATTGCTTGAATTTCTTTTAAGTGAAAAATTTTATCTATATTTTACATTTTTAACTAAATATCTACACTTTTGCATTGTAAAATAAACGCTGTTGCGATATCCATCGGGATTATTGGAAATACCACGATAGATTTTGATTATAAATAATGCGTAAAAGATAATTTATTTTATATGGAATTTTAAACTACGGGAAAATAAATCTAGTATTTTTACAATTTTGCTACTGATAAAGTAGTATACAAATTTATTATTTCCATTTCTCACTGTACAATAAAAATATTTTCATAAAGTTAATTAATTATTTTTAAAACAAATTTACAAAATATCAAAGCTATATAATATAACGACGGAGATAACGAATTCTGGTTTTATAAAAATATTTTTGAACATGCAAAAGTCTCAAAAATTAAATGAGATGGTTTTAAGCAAACACCTACCTTAGGTCAAAATCAAAAAAATTGGAGTTGTGCATACTGTAGGAAGCGTAACATTCCAGGGAGCATTTTAAAATATAATCGAATCAATATCTCAATCAATGCAAAAATTGACAACATTTATTGTTTAACTAAAGTATAGTGATAAGAAAAATACAAAAATTGTAGAAAATATCGATCTTAAGTTTTAAGTTAGAAAGCAAGACTAATATTACGTATGCAAAATTATGTGACTTTGCGATATTTTTCAAGTCTAATATTGCAAAATTAAGAGGAAAACACCTCCAATCAAGAATCAAGAATATTTTTTTGTAAAAAATTTAAAAAACGCATCTTTTGAAAAAAAATATAGTCTAGCACCGAAGAACAAAACAAACAAAGTACTTTTTTTGTAAATGAAGTTTGTTTTTATATATCAAAAATCTATAATATATACTAGCAAATATGACTACATTTTTAACTAATTATTTATTCGGTAAAAATATACTATAATTATCAATACTACTAAAATATATGAACATTATATTAAAAGTGATTTTGATATTTCTTTTACTAATTATATACAACTTTTAAAAATAGGCTCGGATATAGTCGGATATAAATCCTAACAATCACTAAATACGATCTTACTATATATTGGTATATTTGAACTCTATTATTATAACATTTTTAAATAATAATAATTGAAATATTTTTAATACAAACTACAATTAATTGAAAAAACTAAGTCCAATTCTGAAAATTTTAAATGTGCGTGTATATGTATAACAAATTACTTGTTGCTTAGTCTTTGGTTATAAACTCACTTGTCGTGTTATCAGTTTTTGTTTTGACTGACACTTTACCTATTGCAGTGATTATAAGGATATGAGTTAGCCGAGTCCGAACACACCATGGTTCGGTATATCTATAGTAAACAGTTCGACCATCCTGGAAACGCCTCAACAACAGAAGATCTAAGGATCAAACTCCTCGTTGCATATTATAGGAAGGGCTCAAAATAAGTCTACTCATTATTATTTGAATTGGTAGCTGCCAATCTGGCTTTGGTTTTTTAAGGGATCACTGAACCATCAGGTGAAACAGACCAAGTGGCAAGTCATGCTGTGCAAACTCGTCGATAATTCTAATTTCATCACACCTTAACTCTATCGTATCTTTAGTTGTAAACCTGGTCACTAATGAGGCTGGCCGAAGTCTCTTAACTTACTGACACAATCTGTTGTCCGGCTGGCTCCGTATGTGTGGAGAGGACCGATTGCATCATCCCTGTGAGTGGGCGGCCGGAGGAAGTGACTCGAGGGTCCTTGTCACAACCACTTGTGCTAGTAATCCTTCCGGCAGGCTGAGGACTGTGTGGTCAGTGGCCACTTGACCGGTTGGACAATCAAGTAAAAAATATGAACTGACCAGAAGCAATTAGAGTGCAAAGTCCTCTTATAACCGTGGGAGATGAGATAAATTAATAAATGCTGAAATTCTCAAATTTCATTAAAAAATGGATGCACTTGTTATCCTGTGCTATTTGAATTATTTGTCAATCAATTTATTTATTGTTGATCAGATGTTAATCTACTATCCGATCTTTTTCCCGTATTATTGTATGATTTCTGCTTTCATAAATGAATGGATCCATGTAGATATTATATAGAGTTACTATATTTAAGCACATACAATATAATTAAAAGATACATAATCGAATTAGTTTTAATTGATTTAATTTTATTTATATATATGCCATAGACAATAGTAAGTCTATAGACATAATGATATAGACTTGTTTCATAAGTTTTGTCCGATTTAAATCAATTAAAAAAAATTTCTATGTTGCTGTTTCTATGTTTTCATAGATATATTAAATTATTATATAATATATAGTGTTCATATATTATATAACTTGTTTTTAACTGGGTCCCTCAATGAAACCTATAGTTCTATATATTAGTGTTCAAATTCTACCTACATGATTTACAATGTCAAAATTCTAAAAATATCTTATTGAATAAAATCTGTTTAATTTTATTCACTTCAATAAGTTTACGTATATGAATGGGCTCAGATAGGCATTAATTATGCTACACTAAACTTTTCGACATTTTCGCGAAAACCCATTTCTTATAAGGGCTTTTTTACAAATTCAAAATATTTTCTAACAAAATCATTATTGTCATTTTGATTTATCATTATATATGCACCCCCAGCAATACGCCTATGCCAGTGCTCATAAGTAAGAATTTCAATTTAAATCAATTCCAAATAACTGCTTCTTTTCGCAGCTAAAATTAACTAACGTTTACTATTAATAAAAAAATGAATTTCATATAAAGGAACAATTGAAATATACCGAAATGAATATTTTGTAATTTCTTTTTAATATAAAAAATGTCCCATTTGAACAACCAATTTCTTTTAATTTATTATTTAGATTTCAAGAGAATATAATATAAGTTGGCATCAGAATGAGGGAACCTTTGCCTCAACAGTTAAAATGGAGATTGTATTTGTTCGTCCCTTAGAGAATGAAATATTTTACTTTTTATTCAATAAGGAAATTCCTTTGTTGTAATTTTGGATAGATTCTGATCGCATATATAAATATAATATAGTCATGTCTTGAATTTCGTGATTTTAAAAGTCATGTTCTTATTAAATGTGGGACTATATAGGTATACAGTTGGTCAAATAGTGTTTTGTATATATATGCGTGACAGACAAGCTAGTTGGGAGCATTGATATCGTAATTAACTTCACTAGATTGGCAAACTACTATGCTTTTTATAGAACGTAAGACAGCGTCCGATATAAAAACGGACAAATCAATAGCAAACTAATTAAATTGGCTCAAAAATCTATTCTCCAGAAAAACATATAAATTGTTATACGATAATAAAGACTCATAATATTATGTAAAATTTACTTGAGCAAAGATATATTGACCGATTAGATCTACTTAATCACAGCTCTATTTGTAAAATTATGGGCCGAACAAGATTTTAAACTTTTATCTTATTGAACTTTTTTATTTCGGACAAAATTCAATTAGGGTTAACGATCTAGATAAATCTTATTACGATATCAATGGTTGGGAGGGCTTTTGAAAACTTTTTTCGAATAGTATCACATTGTTTTTGGTTTTGGGAATAAAATATGAGATTAACTGCCAGCTTGTGTATACAATTTGAAATTGTATTACTGAGCAGGTGTGAGGTGAAGTCTCTTATATATCATTTGCTTCCTATATATAGAATCGTATTTTAAGGCTTTCTATTCTGATTTTTATTAAAAATATCTACCAATTCAACTATACCTTTTCCCTTTACTGGGAGGTTATTTTGTAAGTTTCCGAAACCATTCCATTACCATTTCCAATATAAATCTCTAATTTGTTCCTTGTGTAAACTTATTTATAAAATCGTCAACTTCAAGGATTTTATTATATATCATGGTTTTGTTAAATGTTAACAAATTAGCTGTATTTTCGTTCAAATTTATATTTATTTTGGCCACTATAAAAAATGAAATGAAACGCATATAATACAATACATAGAGTTGGGATCCATGGATTAAAGATTTAACATATACATGGTGGTCGCATTGAAAATATACATCAAAAATGAAATCGTATTATAAATTAATTTTGTAAATATAAATTAATTTTCATAATTAAAAAATAAAATGATTTTTTTTAATAGATTGCACATATTGAATGATTGATTAAATAAATACAAATACAGAGGTATTTCCAATAAAATTATATAATATTTGATCAAATTGTGGGATATTTGGAGGTTATTCATAATTATAAAAGTAAAAGGGGACAATAAACAGCAAACTAATTTTATTTATATTTTCGACAATTTCGTCGTATTCATAAATAAACAGTAATAATTTATAGATAATAAAATTTAGATATTCCATTATTTAACCATCTTATTATTAGTATACCCATTTTAAAGTATTGATTAAAATTCTTTGCATAGTTAAAAAAAACATCTTTTAACCAAACTATACCCGGTAATTAAAATAAGTAACTAATAAATTATTGGATTTATTGCAAGTTTTTACTTCTATTGATATAACGCATAAAGTTGAAAGAGATATACTTTAATTTGCAATATAACCATCGAAAATATTTAAATTCAAATTTGTAATACTAAATTTTTAAAAATAAAACTTAATTTATTTGGAATTATCCTTGAATATACGTTGGGACAATTATTTTTAATTATTTTTTTTATAATATTTACCTTTTAATATATCTTTTTCGTTGATAATATCATAGAATGATTCGGTTCATATATACTGTTAATTGATTGGCAAAAATAAACCTCTGTTTAAACCTATTTTTAAGTCAAAGACAGTTAATTAAATCCAGTATTGAGTATATAATATATATATTATTACAAAGACTTTATTGATTAAACTTCTGCTTTCAATAATGTGCATATTTTAATTTATTGATATATAATGGTCGTAAATTGATTTTTTTCAAAATATATTCAAATTAGAGTTGTAAATTTAGTAGTATTTATACTATTATACTTTTCCAGTCTATATACGAGTATATTTTTTCTATAATGTGAAATCTATTATTTAGACAAAGTTACCTATATATTTATGATATATGTTCTATTCTTTTTAGAAAAAAATAATATATCTCAATATTGTTTATAATCTGTTTTTAATTAATATTTAAATTTCTTACCGGTGTAAATGTTCAAAATATAAATATTTTACTATAATTTTCATTAATTTTATAAAACTTATACAATATATTCTTTTGGAATCTGCCAAAAACGAGAAAGTTTTTATCACCACGCTATATATGCCCTACTGCACACAGAACAACTTTTTCACTTACTTGTTTCCAGTCGAGAGGTGCAAAAACATCTTCCTCATGCAGTGTATTTCATTGACTGCCTAATTACCATAGACCTCAAGTATCTGTTCCAGCAAGCACTACAGTGTCGACTTCAATGAACTCCGGTGAAACACCCGGACTCTAACAACACTGCTTGCTTCCTTCAGAAGGAAAAGTTGGAAAAGAGCGCAACCCCGGATATTAAACCCTGGCTGTGAATCCCCTAGAAAGCCAATTTATCGAGGGTATATATACCGTCCTTACGAATGCATTCTTCGTAATTGAGGTAACACCACAACGGAGGTGGGAGGCATATCTGGTTGGAACGACCGCCTGCATTCTTTGTCGTTCTTGTGAAAGGGGACTGAATGAGTTTCCTGAATTCGCACCCGAGATTCCGGAGTCTTGCTGTCAATCAGGAAGATACATACACATCTTCTTTCCTCTGTCTGTCCTCAGCAGGATATGTGTTAGTTATATTTTAGTTTGCGTATATGTATAGCCTCAAATAGTAATTTATATTACTATATTCAGTAGGCATAAGTTTTCTTCGGTATATTATGAAAACGGGATGACGTCACTGGAATTGAAATCGTTATGTTGATTAAAACATTGATATAACAACTACCTATCTAATAATAAAAAAATAAAAAGATTTTTTGAAAATACCCGCTTGAATAACATGAAGAATCGATGCATTTAATTTTCTATCCTTTTGTTCTATATCATGATTAAGGTTTTAGTAATGAAAAAGCTGTATAACAGTATTGAAATAAGCTTATATGTAGTCATAAATTCTGCAGTTGACATTTTAAATACAACTAAAATAGACAGTGTGGTTATTTTAATGACTGATGTCCATATCATATTAATATGTGACTGCTTATTCAAACAAGGGCGGTTGAAAACCGAGAACTGCAATAATTCTTTAAAGTTCGATTTTGATAATTTTTATATATAATCCTGATCTTATTAAATGTTTTCCACTTTTTAGCCTTTTGATTTATATGTTTGAATAATAAATTTATGTCAAGTAAGTACTCAAAAATTTAATTTGGATACTTTAATTGACTGAATTTAATAAGTTATCGGTTGGTGGCCGACCAAGGACTTTTCCTTTAAATACCTCTTAGCAGAATTCCGATATAAGCTAACTTATATTGAATAGAATCTTGATTGTAAGATCGCTTACTCCAATTGTCGCCTCATATGGATGGGTCTCTGATATATAATATCCACAGCTGTATTCGACCACCCTAAACTTCATGACATCCAAAAATTATAATATGATGATATTATACCCTTCTGTTGACATATTCACGAATATCTACAAATTTAATGGATTCAATGGCGTATGAAGCGAACTCTATAAATGGAATCTTAAAAAATAGTGTACCAATAATATCGTCTATGTAATTTATATAGTTTGTTTGTCCTTTTTTAACTATGGAATATAGATTAATGGAGTGCTGAAAGACGTTTTTGGCTCCACTTATCTGCGACCCGGGCTTGTGGTTGAATGGAGCAGGTTTGGGTCGCCTGTGCCAGATGAAGAAGTAATTGAGCGAAATAATTTATGACAATGCCATTCTGTTTTTTGCGTATAAAAAATGTTTTTTCTTTCAATTTCTTTAGTTAAATGTTTTCCGCTCTTCTAATTACAACAAAGAAGGCATTTAAATATAGTTTTGTATGGGTGTTCGTGCCATTTTCAAAAATCAGTATGGAATTTTTCGATTATATATTTTAAGAAGAGTAATACAGTATGATATCTGAAATATTAAAGTTAATTTCATTATATTTAATTATAATAAAGAATTATTGACAATAGATAGCGATTTACTTATACTATATATGAGAAAGAAATATATGATTGCTTTTGACACATTTTTGAACGATTTAAAATCAAAATGAATTTTTAATGGTTGATCCAAAAATGCTGAACTGTTTATCATCATAGTGTTAGTTTTATATTTGAATAAAGATTAATAAATTTCATATATATGTTATAATTTTTTAAGTATTTATATATAATATGAATGTATAAATATATATAACTTGAAAATCATGAATAAAATACGTTTTAAATTTTCAAAATAAAAAGATTACAAACTTATTTTACATTTATATAATATAAAAGTGTATATGCAGTAGCATTTATTTAATAGACCATCAAAAATAATACGATATACACCAATGCAATTGCGAAAGAAGTCGAATTTTTTCTATTTTGAAAAAAACTGAGAATACGTCGTTTTTGTGATTCTGGCATGCCGGAATGTCGAAGAGCGAGTTAATGGTGCGCGCCGAGACCTGATCAAGTGCCTTCCAATCAAGTCCTCCTCTACACGCAGACGTTGGCCGGAGTTCCCCTTCAACAACCCTCTCAAGGGGCTGCTTCACTGGCCCGTCAAAAACTTTCCCTCTCATTCTCTCCTCGGCATGTTAAATTTTCCAAGGCAAATTCTCCTAATCACCGATCTGTTTTAAGAATTGAACTAATATAAAATCTTAATATAAGGAATTCGTGAAATACAGGAGGAATTCGCAGGATGAAAGTATAGAAATAGTTTCCGATATATTATTCGAAATTTTGCAATTTCTACAAATTCTAACTTGAATTTTGTTCGTGATTTCTGCGCCCAATCCTTCCCTAGAATTATGGAGTTACCCCTTTTCTTTACATCCTCTCCTCATTTTGTCTCGTTGTCTAACCACTTGACAAGTCTATATTAAAGTCGTCCAAATCAGCTAATTGTTCGGCCGCTCATCTGCCCGGTAAAGTGAAGTGTCTCTAAGCTACTCATTGCAATGAGGCGCGGCCAAGGAGCTGCATTTAATTGAATGCTTCGGGCAGAATGCCACCAACTTTAACAAGAGGGAAGTTATTCTCAACCGTGTATAAAAGTTTTTCTTAAGGTTTTCCTCAAGCTCTATTGAATTGTGATCTTTCTAAAGTGAAGCATATATACTAAATATATAAGAGTTCACAATATATTTAAGCATCATTTCAATTAATGTTATTGTTCAATAAATAAAACTGATTAAAACATTCCGCAATAAAAAGATATATAATATAGTTTCATCAATCGTATAATAGCAACTATTTTGAATATATTGTAACAGATTGTAATAAGAATTATAAATAAACATAAATCGTTATGTATTTATCTATAAAATCGGTCAATTTGTGTATTGCAATTTAAGACTGTTATATAACTTTCAACAATTGACTAAAATTATTTCAATATTCTTTTTCATTCATTATTAATCAAAATAGATTGTTTTGTAGATATTGAAGCAATATTCATACATTATTTACTTACAAATTTAATATAATTAAACATATTACATGTTTTTATATTACTTATAGTCCAGTCAAATTATCCCCCCAAAAGAACCGCTGGAGAGTAAAGTTGAACATTTACTAGTTGGAAGACCAGTATAGGTACGTGAACCGGAACAAAAGACCGAAAATCTTCTAAATCTGTTTTGAGCAAAAAATGTTCCGCCTTTTAGAATTGATATTTGACATATATATTAAAAAATTGAAATTTTATCTATTTTATATATGCGCATGGTTCAATTTCAATGACTCAATTTTATTAAAAATCGTCATTTTTAGGAAAATAAACTTTCAAATGAAGTTTTAAAATATTGTTTTAAAAACTTCATGGAAAGTAAATTTTATAATCTATATTATAGGCTATGCATTTAATTTTGCTATTAATATGTAGAAATCCCTTCGATTATTCAAATTGTATGCAATATTTATATTTTCCCAAAAATGTGCATTTTTCCTAAAATTGAGTGAAAACCACATAAAATTTTCATATATTTTTAAATATGTAAAATAACAAATAATCCATATCCTTTTTTGGCCTAAAACGGAGGTTAACGGATTTTTATATTAATTTGTTTTGGTCCATGTACTGATATTTCAAGTATATAATATATAATAATAATATAGTTTAGTTTAGTTTAGTTTAGTTCATGGCAAATTCAGCATTTATCTAATCAAATGAATTTCAAAAAGATATTTAAATCAAAGTTATATATTATATATTTGTTTAAATTAATTTTGAATGATAAAATTAAATTAAATTAAAGAGGTAACATTTTTTAAGATCATATTGCTTTGATTTTGGTTAAATATAAGATTTTTGGTATTATTTTATTTCTTATCTAATGTTTTGAAGTAGATTGTGAATTATTAATAATAATCGAATATAAAACCGTTGCTTTTATTGATTTTTAATAAAAACGAAAAATTTGTTTGATTCTAACGCCTATATATACAGCACTATTATTACTTATAATTATACTAATTGTCAATTTTTCAACATTTGTCAATTTTTCTATATAAATGAAGACAATCATAAATAAATGATTAAATTTTCGCAGTAAATGCCATCAAATAATTATTAAAAAATAAAATGATAAATTAACACTCATGTCATGCCCGAGGTCAGCTTTTGAAAGGTGATGATTTAGTGCCAAAATATCACTTTTTGATCATTGAGTGATTTCTGAACATTTTCTGGACATTTAACCTACCCTATCTGATAGAGTAGGGTCATTTTTGCATTAGTTGGTAATGCAGTTATATGGTCTCAAATGCTTTCTTTTTGAGATATTCACTAAAAACATAATTTTTGACGTTTATTTTTTAGATAAATGTAGATGACGTCATACATGACATTTTTTCAAAAAAATAATGTTTTTTTAAAAATATTTTATATACATGTTTCTATCTATTGTTAATATATTTTATGCATGCAATATACATCATAAAGTAGTTATTATCGATTTAAAGTTTTTCCTTGCTTAGAACTTGATCCATTTTATCAATCTTCCCGTGATCACATTTTGGTAACCTTTTAGGTAATGCTTACATATGTATATAGTTTCAAAAAGCTGCTTGCAATTTTTCTTGGTCATACCACAGGATGACGTTACTAATATAAATTTGTAATACCTAAACGTTTGTAACTTTTAGTTAAATTTATTATTTAATCGTAACCTAAAAGAATATGCATAATTTGAAATTAAAAAATCTGATATATAGCCAAAAAACGGTACAAACTTTTAAAAATTATTTTTAAAATATGTATACATTTGTAAAAAAAAGTGAAAGGACTGCCTCTTATTAACTATTTAATTTAAAAAGTTATATACGATTATCTAAATAAAAAAAGAACACTATATAGATACCTAAGTCCCGTTACGTTTTAAAAAATGTGCCTTTAAATTGTTAATCATGTAAGCTATATGATATCTTTTTTTAAAAACATTGATAAATAATTTGTTTATCATTTTGTCGAGTTGACATTCAATAAATATATCAATATTTATTATGTCCCTAATTACTTATGACGACGATTGCTTAAGTGAAAGCATGATCTTAATAAAAATTAACACATATTAAAAGAATTGAAGAAAATTCATAATCAAATTTTGGGAAGAAATCTATAGTTTTAAAAAATATACTATTTTAGTATTACTCGGAACAGGTAAAAAGATTAAAATGATTAATATAGATATACATACTATAGGCTATATACCTATACCAAAAAAATATTTATTAAAAACCTGTTAACTCTATGCATGGAACTCTATAACTCTATATATAGAGTAGAGTATACGGATATTTCCAACAATACTTAAAATTTATACAAACAACAATAACTTCTATTTTAAAATATAACTTGAGAAGTGTCTATAAATAGTGTGAGGTTCAATTTCTTGTTATAACTTGAAACAATTTACCAAAACCAAAATGTTTATGTAATATTTTTATAATTAAACTTTTAACATACAACTGTTTTTTCGATATATCCTCTAATACTATAAATGAACACATCTCATAATTTATTTTATTCATAATTTATTGTTTGAATGTCATGTAACATATTTAATTTTTATTATTATTTGAATTCAAAACATTTTAGCTAAAAATTTATGATACTTTATAAAAATATGTCATTGTATGAAATATTTTCCATTTTATGCATAGATAAATATAAATAATTTATGACAAATAATTTCAAAAAGATTTTACAACCATTTTTAAACTTTTCATTTATTATTTAACTCCATATAATGGGTATACAATCAAATAATATATTTATGTTTTAACCATAATTTTAACAATAAATTTATTCATATTTAAAAAGAATACCAATATTTCTATTCATTACAAAAAATCTTGACAATGCTTTATCTAAATTAAATTTTATAAATAAACCTTTCAGAGTTGAGTTCTTAAAAGAATTCACATTTATCAAACACAACGAGAAATACTAATAATATAGTATAAGTCACTTAAATATAACAATTTTCAAGAATTTACATAATTAAAAATCATAAGAGAACAATAAATGTATTCACTGGGGATTGCGATACTGGTATATAGTATGTATTGTTATTCTCCTCAGAAACCACCGACTGAGCCTTGTACAATCTTGGGGCCCAAGCGACGAGATTGGTTTTCAGAAATACAGAAAGGATAATTCTCTTCTCTCACTCTCGTATTGATCCCTAGGATCGTATCTGGCCTACATTTATATTAAGGGTCTCAAGAGGTCGGGGTATTATTGAAGGGTGTGAGGCATAATGCATCGGAGACTCTCTCTCATAATTGAAGCGGCCTCTCCAATTGAATTTCGGTTCAAGAGAATTGCCGCAACTGCCGAGACCTCGAGGGCACTTCAAGGTCCTCCATACTCCTCGAAATCCATCAGTAGATTGCAGTCACCAAGTCGCGGATTTCAACTGTAATAGAGGAGAGAAAGTTATAGAGAATTCTTACCATTAAATATATATATGTCTGTTGTGTGTGCATTCCTTCTCATATAGCTGTTATTGTAAAATGCATTAAAGACCCTTAAATAAATTGGCTTTGAATCAAGGGCCTCCCGAGTGTTGGAACTGTCAACGCATTGAATAAAAAGACAAAATTGAAAGTATACAGTTACAGATAAATTTCAGCGAAAATATTTTATATAGTTTTCAAAGGAATAATACAAAAAATTGAAATTGGAAATCACCACAATGATATCATCAGCCCCACCCTAACCAAAGAATATTTTGTTTAAATCGGGTATTTAGGGATACATTAATATATAAATACAAACAGTTTTTTAAAAAATCCCCCGCATTCCAATCTGTTTAAGTTCCCAAACGAGATCGGTCAACTATCTTAATAATGGATTACAAGCGTTCGACCGACTCAATTAGTTTAATTTCTTGTTATAATATGCCTAAACTCGTATCTATTAGTCCCAGTAATACTTCACACCAATCAAGGAGATTTTGAAGTTTTCCTCGATTATGCAGAGGTACAATTAGTTCCCAAGCTTGCTTCATGTTCACAATCAACTCAGTGAAAGACAAAAGTTGTCCGGATCTATTTAACTCCTTGCAGGAAAGTTTCTCCACATTGTCTCCATGGAAAGAGACAGACTCCCTGAATGACAATGGCTTGATTTCTTCTTTTTATTAAAGACATTTTGTTTCCATTAAAAAGAGATGAATTTAAAGCACAATTTTCCATTTAATTTATGAAAGGAATATTTGCTTTCATTGTAATTTTATAAACTCTAAAAGCTAGAAACAAAGATGTATTACAAATTAGCGAAAGTGGTGTTTATTAAAATTTGAATAAAAATTGTAGGAAAGCTTTTAAAAAATACCAAATTAAGGAATAATGGAATCGTTACTATAGAAAGGCATTACACATTATTTAAAGAAATTTTAGACTGGCTATATACCCTATTAAGGTAAAAAGTATGAAATATGATTCATTTTTAATTACTTATAATTATTATACATAACGTATAATTATTTTGAAAGGGAAGTTAAAAGTCAGAAAAAGAATGATTTAAGTATGAAAACACATGTGAAAATAATATTTATACACCGAGATAGTTAATAGTTAAAATTTATTACATTTTGTATATTAAAGTTTTTATCAGATGCCTTTCAATTTTAAAAAGCGCTTTTTATGTGATACATATATAGGGACAAATGTTTTCAATGACTCGTTACCAATTGATTATATTTATATGAAAATAGTTTGATACAATTTAAACGATTTTACTTTTTTAATATTCAATATCTAAATATTTTTAATTTAGAGCTATAATAGATTTTTTGGATCGAATCATCGTATTACAAGATAAAATTTAAGGGAATTTAGACTTTTAGACTTATATTAAAATTTGAAGCAATATTTAGAATTATATATGTATCAATAAATCACCCTATACAACATTATTATTCTGTAATATATATAATAAAACTAATGATATGTACAACTTTATAGATAATCAATAAATATATTCCATTTGAATGGAGTTAGTTGACTTGTAGAATTATTTCAGCTTTATCAGGTTTCTAATTTGACTGAAAGTTTCGTGAAATAATGATAATGTTGTAGGTTAAATAATTAAAAAGATAACTTTTGTTCTTATATTTTGACTTATAATATTTAAAAATAATATTTTACAGATAAAATTTTAGAAGTGTTCAATGACGAAAAATTAACATGAAATAATATTGACAGTGCCAACAATAATTTCATGAATAATTTGGTTCATTCATATTTCTGTCTTATAAATAAAAGCAAATTAATAAATAAATAAATAAATTAATAAAATAAATTTTAGATATTTTTTTGATAATATGTATATAACTTATATGCGATTAAATATATTATATAAGTTATGTTATTGTTGACAGACCATCAATAAGTTGACATGTGTATATTGGATAATTTGTGGTTATACAATCGCAAATTAGACCTCGATTTGGCCATTTGCGAAATTTCGTGGGCTTTCTTTTGAGTAACGATATATATTTCATTATAACTATTAAAAAAATTTGAACTTTTTTATATCAGAGAACTCTTGCTAATAATCTAAATAATAATCTATAAGAATATACCTCCCATTATATAGTGATATATATTGTGATTATACATTGTGCATTTCAATGTATAAATGACAAAAGCATCTGGCGATTGTGAGTTGATTTATCCAGCTATACATTTACTATAATACAAAAATAACTCTCATAAAAATAATGTGTGATTCTCCCCTGCATAGTTTGTCAGCCACGACAAATATTAGTGTGACTCGACTCAACATAATGTGCGGTTTCAGTACATTAAATACAATATTGGATCTTTTTAAATAAATCTCGTTGAAATTTATCTATATGAACAAACTGTACAGCTGTCGCTTGTTATTGTTTATAGTATTCCTCCTCTTAAACATTTATTATTCTGAAAAGGAACCCACATAACTTTAACAACAGTCTACAATGAAGATTTAGATACTTTTTAACCGTATTCGATGATTTCCAAAATATTTTGTTTTATTGGATATTATGAGGCCTAATAGAATTTGTAGCACAATTATATTTCACAAAAAAATATTTTATTTAATAATTTGAATTATAGACCATATATAATGAAAAATGCTTCGAATTATTGAGTCAAAACCACATGATTTATTAAAATAATTATTGATAAAAAAATAAAATAGATTATTATTATTATGAACAACAATATTTTATATATATAGATCTTTTCAACTAGATTTTTTTTTAATATAGAAAACTGAATTAATATTATAATTTTGTAGAAAAAAGTTTTTAATAATACAAAAAGAACTATACAATAATCAATGTTATAATATTATAAAAATATTTAATATTTAATATTCCTATTTAAACTTTTAAATTATATTACCTGGATCTTGTTTGCACTAAACATTGGCACTCAATTTCGTATTTCGCATTAATCCCACGAAACTAGTGTAAGTTAGAATTTGTATATTCCCATTCTTCATATATATTTAAACAAGATAAAAAATCAATAATGTATAGGCACATTTTTGCACAATGAAAGGAGAAACTTTTATACACATTTCGAAAATTGAATATTTCGAAGACTGAATATTCAGAGCGTTGAGATCAAACCTCACAATGTGGTGATAATGTTTTCTACACTGCAACCAAGGATCACCAGAACCTTCTTATACGAGGACAGAACTGCGTCAAGAGAAGGAACAAGAGTCAACTTCAGTGCTCTCAACAGTCCTAGTCAAGACGGAGCACGCCCTCCAAGAAAGAGCGTGTGATTACCCTTCCTTCACGGGTGCAGAGGCGCGCCCGCGGTGAACTCATAAATTATATCACAGTGATCTGCAAATAGCCAGGCAGCCAGGCAGTCGGTTGACTTAAGCCAGGCAAGCATCCACGACGGAAAACAGCCAACACACTGCAGGAAAGTATAGCTACGAACGCGCGCATATAGAGCCGAGCCTCAGCAAACCGTCAGTGTTTGGAGGGTCCTTGAAGCAACTCAACATCATTCCTGGCTGCCAGGTAAAGAAGGCCTCTCAGGACGTCCTCCACTCCGTCTCTTGCGCGCGCTCTCATCATCTCCAACAGTCGGGCTAAGTGCTCTCCACTGTCGGTCAAGGGAGTGCTGCGCCGACGCGCTCACCTATACTTTTCTTCCACCATTATCGATCGGTGTAATTGTATGCGCATGTGTATTCCTTTCGTCTGTGTATAAAAATATATCAGAGAGCAACTTACTTTTTTTGATAATACATTGAATGTTTATTGTACTTATTAATGAATAATAAAAAGCTCAATAAAAATAATATTGGAGTAATTATCATGAACTTAGATAAGATTATAACTATAATTTTATTTAATAATTGTTGAAGAAACAATAAAAAAATGATACATGTTTTAAATAACTCAAAAAATAAATACCTTATTAGGTGTGTCTTATAAAGTTACATCATGTAAAGAGGGTGAAATTTATAACGAATAAAAGTCCATTCTAAAACCTTAATTAACATTTTTTTAAAGTTAATACTTTAATTTTAGTACAACAATGAAACGGTTACTTTCATTATATAAAACCACAAGTTATTTTGTCAGTATTTTATTTGTCATAAATATTAACATTTATAAAATTTCTTTGAATAAACATTGCTAATAGTGTTTTCAAAAAGCAAGTCCTTCTAATAATCTACTTTCCACTTCACTTTTACTTATCGATTTCAAATCAATATTAAGTGTTTTGTTATTTATCGACTCAATTGAGGTGACAATTAGCAATGCAATTTTTTGTACAATAAATATTTCCCATTATAAATTAATGCATATTGAATCTGTCATACAAAACAACATGCTGCTTAAAAATATAAAAGAAAATCATTTATTTTATTATAATCTACTGAGTATATATATGAATTGTGTCTATTTTGTCTTTTCGATATAATATTATAGTTCCACTTATTTTAGTCAGCGATTCTCAAGAACCACTTGGACCAAATAAGCCAGCTGATACTCTTCATGAAAAGGGACCAATGTTTTCCAAAATATACAGTTATATGTAGCTAAGGTAGTTTTTTCTCCGGCGTGAACCCGCTTATTCTTGAATCTTCTCCTCTCTCTCGCAACTGTCGTCCGCTTGACTTTCTCCGCGTCTTCTCCTTCCATTGTCTCCTCGATTTATTCACGGCTGCCGATGGAAACCGCGCTGAAAACGACAGTTGATTCTATTTCTGCTGAATAATAATTCTATGATTCTCTTGTGTTTGAGACATTATTTTCTTTAATATAATGGAAGTGAAAAGAAGCAATCCTTTTCACGAAATTCGGGCTCAATGCACCATATGTTATTGCGGCGACATTAATTGCCTTGCCAATGTCAATTACACTTGAATTTATTCGCAAATGTTACCCGTCTAATTGCTAATATTTTTATTCCTGTATATGAGCTCTATTACTTAAACTTTTCAGTTTGATTTAAAATTCCCCTCTCAAAAATGCAGAAAACATCTGATTATTTTTTAAAATTGTTATCAGTAAATTATTAGGCCTCTATTTAAATGGTAATATCCATCATATATTTTTATTAAAATTGTTTTTAAGTTGGAACCTCTTGAAAAAATGGAAACAACACTTTTAATATAAGAAAAGTTAATAATGTATTTGAAAAACTGAAATTAAAATATAAATCTGTTACAAATTCTCATTATTTAAATATTGAACTTTAAATAAATCTTGATATTCAACTTGTGAACCATGGAAACTGTATTCCTGGTAGTTTATTGAGATTTTTTCTAGCAAATTTACATAATGTCAAAGTAAAAATGAAAGATTTCCATTATTTTAGGAATTGAAAGAAATGTCACTAATGGATTAATGCGCCTGTCATCCACCGAACGCATTTGTTGACAAATACTTTCTCAAGAATGATCAATGACCAACCACAAATCTAAATATTGTTTGAATTTAAGAAAAATATGATGGAGTCTAATTCTTTTAGAATATAAGAAATATTCACAAAAAACAAGTAAGAAAATTTATTATATAGAATATTTAAAACCATAAATTTTATTTATATTATATTACTGTGTCATTGGAAATTTACAAATTTTTAGAAAAAATATATTGTATTGTATTGTATTGTATTGTATTGTATTGTATTGTATTGTATTGTATTGTATTGTATTGTATTGTATTGTA
>JAUZNC010032880.1:8758-20048 GCA_034780395.1 Vannuccia rotundouncinata
CCACTCGCCTTATCCTTTCTGGACCACTCGCCTCCTCTCGTTTCGACCACTCGTTTCGACCACTCGCCTCCTCTCGTTTCGACCACTTGCCTCCTCTCGTTTCGACCACTCGCCTCCTTTCGTCTCAACCCCTTTCATAATATATCTTCTTTTCTCGTTCTATATTTTCATTCCCTTGTCTCTGTATCACTCTTCATTATCTCATCTCTTGCAGGTAACAAAGGGGCAGTCGGTGTCTCTTTCAACTTCTGTGCCACTTCTTTTTGTTTCATTAACTGCCATCTCACCTCTGGATCAGAAAAGTCGATCAAGTAAGATTATTATAGTTAGAAAATTAAACTTATAATAACAACATGACAGCATAGAAACAATTTTTATAATTATCTGTAATGGTTGATGCATGGCGTATAGGAAAATATCATGACACTTTTTTGACTCTTAAAATGTTGTACATAATATTATAAGAGGATTTATAATAAACAAATGACAACAATTAATGATGTTTTTCAGGGATTCATAAACAATCTTGCTGTAATATATATTAAACTAATATTCCTAATTAGATGTTACAACAGTGTTAGGATTTTTCCATCAAAGCCTTACGGTTTACAATAGATTAATTTCGTCCAAACTATCTTTGAATTATATAAGAAATAGCTTTATGTATAAAAATAAATAAATATGATTCGTCATTTATGTTTAGTCTGAGAGTGTGTCTTTAGAAGTGAATTATTGTTGATAACAGAAAACACAAAATCTGATGATTCAATCCTGAATCCTTGATAGTTCCTGTCTAATTAAACAAATTGTTCAGGACCGTGAGTTAGACACCTCCTTCTTCATAGACAATGTGAGACGGGGAGGACTTGGGTTCCCCATTAAGATCCGATGCATCAACCTCGATCTGCTAAATCAGATGGCAATAAAGAAAATGATACAGTGACGTTACCCTTTCATATATTCGATCGAAGTAGCAATTATAGAGTATTTGGTGGTAATACTTTGTTTATTAAGAATTTGTATTTTAGTTTACAGAATATTTAATAAAATAAATATAGAATATCTACTTACTACTTACAAGTAATACATTACTTTATTGTAATATTATTAAATAATTAATTTTTAATCTCACCAAAACAGATGAAGTTATTCCATTTAAACCGCGACTTATAACAGGATTACTATAACTGTCTGAAAATGAATACAACGAGATGGTCATTACTAATTAATTGCTTAGTAAATATATTTTTAAAACGGTTAATGATATAATCATTATCTTACTGATATACTTTTTGTGTTGGGCTTTAAAATATGTCGTTAATTGAGTAAAGAATCTGGTTGTCTTCTTGTTATTTAAATAAAGTGTTGTAATATTTGGCTTGTGTAGAAACATAAGATAATTGGAAGAAGACAAGAATCGTGTTATTTAAATTTGTCGTAATTAGCAGCATTTTTTGTATCTTTGCAGGCCTATTAAAATATTGAATCAAATATTTAGTGACAAAATTATCTTATAATAATTATTCTGCATTTTAATTTTTTCCAAATAAGGCAATAATATGAAATGTCTTCAATTACTTTAACCTCCTTCTATAACTTCATCGTGTGAATTATGAGATAAATATTGTCATGACAACGCGGTACAATGTGAAAGGAAGCAAATCCTAGCTGAACTAACTGATGCACAGCTATGGAAACTATTTATTTCTCTTGGATAATTAGGCTACATGCAACGCCCATGTAATTAGTAAAGTTCGTAATTGTTTAACAACATGCAACAATTTAGGTAGGAGGTATGGTGGGGTGCTGTTATTACATGCGTATACATGTTTACAGAAGGGGTTTACGTACTCATTTTATAAAATGTTGTGCGTAATAATAATTTTGTTTCTTCTATATATCAATACAAAATAATCCGATTCATTTATACAGTCAAGAATTTTAGTGGGCTATTGAAATATTTACAAGGAGGGGGGGGGGTAACTTCCAGATTGTGTACCCTTAAAGTGACGATGCTATCCTGAATGAACATGACGATGATTTCAGGCGTGATTTACATTTCCTTTCAACTCTTGACAAATATCTCTTAGATTTGTATTAAATCTTATTTGAAGGTCATGTTTTTAAGGCAACAGACACTAGAAATACATTATATTATGACGATTTAATCAAACAACAAACTTGGGGCAATCCTGTTGAGCTGAGGACGATAATCCGCTTCAGGCACCACCGTCAGGATAGTGGAGGTCTCCGCCTGACCCAATCTGTTGTTGGCAATCACTCTAACGTGGTGTTCACCCTCCTCTTCGCACTTGTTCAGTTCTAGATGGTTGATTGCTCCATCGTCGTACACACGGCAGTAATAGTTCTAAATCAGCCAGACATTCAAGGGTTCAAGATAAAGGGGCGATTCATCACTGGTTTGTAAATACTGAAGACCGGATCTCACCGCTTTGACCGGTTCTTCGTCGATAAACCAGTCCATCTGGGGTCGAGGGTAGCCTCTGCAGCGAACCAAGAACTTGGCGGGTCCACCAAATCCTACGATGACAGGGAGAGGCAGGATCTCGAAGGTAGGGACTGCTTCTACAGGGGTCGTATCAACTCCGTCGCGTAAGGGGTCAGGTCGACTGAATATTTAAAAAATAATATCGAAATTATCTAAATCTGGACAGCTTTTTTACTGATATGTTTGCAAAGAAACGAGACACATATATAGAAGATCGATTCCAAATTATTCGTTTTTCTAGTTTCATCATTTGTACACATAAAATGTTTCACTTAAGGAAAGAATGAATATATTTATGCATTCAGGATATCTCTCACATTATTTTGGTCTCTGATTCCATTTTTTGAATACGACGGAATCCCTCAGAATCTTCTTGTATGTTACTTGCAGTTACTATTGAATCCCCAACATGACATCTGTTATGGAGAAAGAAATTTTTGTCATAACTTTATCATTATTATGTTTATAAAAAGTTATTAATTTTAGTTTTATTTAATTAAATCATTATAAATTTTTATTTTATTGTAAAATATAATAACATTTTATACAAATATTATATAATTATAGTAACAGACTATATTTGTTATAATATTTATATGCTACTGTTACAACAAAAGTAGTATGGCACTTACTCAACCGTAATTTTATTACTCTCCACTTGACCAGATCGGCTCTTAGCTATGCAGTAGTAGTCTCCACTATCCTCATTTATTATGTAACAAATATCCAGACTAGCAAAACCGTTTTCTTGGACCAAGACAAACCGTGATCCTGCCGTTAGTGGTTTGTCATCCTTAAACCTGGCAGAAAATCAATATTAATTTAGACAATCACTAACGCATAGAAACAGTAAATACAATAGTTAGTAATAGTGTCAAAGTGCTTTGTATACCAGTAATACAGCTCTGAATAACCTCTTAAACTAAGGATCAAGAAATCACAAGATGCTTACCACTCAATAAACAAACTATCATCATCTTGGGGCAAATATTGAACATCAAAATGAATTGCACCATGCTCCTCTACAATATCAACCGGTTGCAGTTGGCTCGTTATCTCCGGAAAATGACTCTCTTGGTAATCAGTTCCTTCCTCTACTTTGCCTTTGTTCAAGTTGGCTTCGAGGGCTGTCACGGCAGCAATGCCTTTAGAGGGGATGGATTGCTTCACTTTAAAAATAGATCATAGATATTTAGCAGATCACCCACTTACATTTGACCTTGTCGCCGGGTATCTGTGGTTTCCAATCAATGCATTGCTCCGCCTCGCATTGGAGCTCCACAACGGAGCTCTGAGTGCTGCCATGTTCTGTGGTAACCACGCAATGGTAACTACCAGCGTCCTTGGCGTAAATATACTGGATTATCAGTCTGACTTGTTTCAATTCAAGACTTCCGATAACACGTGCTCCTGTTGAGAGGAAATGAGAAAGTAAGCTGACCATGGTTACCTTGACCCAATTTATTTAGCTCAACATAATTCTGTAATCTTTAAAACGATCTCAGCCGAATGCCTAACCCACCTGGATGAAGGATGCAGTTGTTCTTGAACCACTCAACGTTTACATTTTGTCCAGTACCCAGATTAACTTTGCAGTTGAACTCAACATACTCCCCTTCTTCGAGGGTGGCATGAGTAGGGAGAAGCTCTTCTGCGAATGATGGCGGATCCTGGGCTTGGATGTCTGGTGGCTGACTGTTGAGAATACAATGAAGAATCAAGTGGTCATTTACACCATCATGCTGATGAAATTCTAAAGAGCTTCTACTTTTGTTAGATTGAATCCGTTACTCACTATGTGTTCAAACTGCAGTTCTCAAGACGTTCCAGTGTACAAATTGATGCCTCGGAAATATTTGATTTTGTAACTACACCATCGTCAGGCATAACTCTTTAATTGAAAAGTTAACAACTTTATTAAAGATATGTCATGGTGCAATTAAGTGTTTTAAAAATTATTTTGTATTTTATCATATTGTATTATCATAATACAATTAAAATACATTTATTATTGAATGCACCATTATGCCCACCCTAACCCCAACACCAAATCCTAACTGGATATCATCTTACATAACTGTGACTGGGTTGCTTTCGGTCACCCCCAGCGAGTTTGTAGCAATGCACTTGTAGATTCCACTGTCAGTAGTGTAGCAGTAGGCGATGTCAAGGAATGTAAAACCTCGGTCAAATATGATGTTAACTCGACTGCCTACAAATATGTATGGAAAAGAAATAAAACTTCAAAATCTGCCTTCCCTGAAAAAATTCTTAACAAATCTGTCACCAATACTAAAATCTTTTTTACAGGTTTTACAATTTAATAATATTAATTAACATTCATTAATATCAATTTAATTCATTCGTGCATTAAATTTCAACACCCAATATTTCAAAAATGATATATTAACACTCAATATATAAAATATAAAATGGTAAAACCCAATATTTATATATTTAATTTCAACACTCAATATTTCAAATATTTAATTTCAACACTCAATATTTCAAAAAATATATTTTAACTCCCAATATTTTAAATATTAAAACGCCAAATAATTCAAATTTTAATCTGTAACGTGTTTTGATTCCAATATTTTAAATTTAATTTTTTTTAATTTTTAGTCCAATAATTACAATTTTAACGCCCAATAATTCAAATATTAAATTTTAACATCCAAATAGTTATTAATAACTCAAATTTATATTTTCAATATAACATATACAATTATACAAAACATCGATCAATCCAAAAAATTACTGAATAATACAAATTAAATAATTGAATATCAGATTTTCGTGCGAAGATTGCATTGTAACGGTATTGATTTATATATTGATACAAATTTCATTAAATTGAACCCGTTTAATATTTTCAAAATACTCAGTGAAACCTCATGATATAGATAAAATAAATTTAACTTTGTCACCATCGCACATCATCATGATGTTTATAATTCTGTTAAAACTCAAACATGTTTGAATGGCGGCCATATTTATTCAAAACAAACTCACCAATGAGAACCGAATCGTCATCCTTGACCCAGTTAATTGTCATGGAGGCATCGTTAAAGGGGTCCACTCTAGTCTCGAGGTGGATGCCCTGGTACTGCCAAATAGTTATCTTTCCCGGCAGAGTGAATTTAAACTCTGGTGGAATGTCCGGCTTTTGTCGATCTTCAGCTGGTTGACAACTTCCATCGGTATAGCCCGAGTCTAGGTGGTGTACACGAACAATGCTCGCTACTTCTTCGCCCAGAGATCCAATGCCTGGCGCGACCTCGTTGTTGTCTTCCGCGACGTCGGACATCTTTTCATTCGGTGTGATTCTCGAGTAACCGTCCCCGTCGTTAGCAGGAAAGTTTAAAAGCTTCCCCAAACCCAGAAGAACTTTGGAAACAGCTCCTTTTATGTGATTCGTCTGTTGAATTTTGATATAATGCGAGGAGACATAGATATATTTTATCTCTGATTCTGTAGAACCTCGTTCGCTACGATTTTAAAACTCTTTGGAAATATGTAGGTGCGTACACAGGCATAAGTACTCTCTCGAAAGCGGTCAATACCCCTCCTCTCTGCAAAAGGAAAATTGGGTGTTTCCCTCCAACTCTAATGTAACTTGGTGTATTGAAGGGCGTGTTTTGTCCTTAACTTATCTCATATTTTTGTTATCAACTATTATTACAGTGTAACACATTACTCCTTATTACTAATATACGGAGAAAAAGACAAAACCTACATCGAATTAAGCCATTTATCCCACGTTATTTTAATAAATGATAACAGTTCTTTTAAATCTACTTTAATTCATGTTTATACATAGATGAATGTCCCTATAAAGTATTAACTAATATCCCTTCTGATTTTCATATTCAAGACGAGATCAGAATTATCGGGACATATTACGTAATCTCACTCTGGGGGATCGTCGACTCTCGACCGGCTGTGACGTCACACATCTCTTTGATCACGTGTTCTGGTTTGGGGATCTCAACTACCGCGTGGAGGAGGAATACCGTGTAATTGTGAACTGTTTGGAGCACCGGAACATGGACAGTCTGTTAGCCAAAGACCAGTTGACACAGTCTCAGATCAAGCGCACAGCATTCTATGGTTTCGGTAAGGATTTGGTCGTGTTTTTTGTACATGCCCGCCTTTAATGAATCTTATAACTTTAATGCAATGAGGTCAAATTGCCCAACTTGATTATATGTCGTTTGTAGAGGAAGAAGACATCAACTTCCCTCCCACATATCGATATGAGCGAGGAAAACGGGACGTGTGGGCCTGGCAGAAGGTCAAAGGAAACGGTGTCCGGATCAACGTGCCCTCCTGGTGTGATCGGGTTTTGTGGTGCTCCAGGGAGAATCTCTACCTTCTCAACACGTCCTATGGTGAGTCCTGGATGGCTTTCGTCACTATGTGAATGGAAAAGTTTAAATCTATTTTGAATTTGTCACATTTAACACATTTATCCAAAAAATATTGTTCTGCATGTTCCGTAAATTTGAAAACTATTTTACTAGAAGCTATAGATTAAGGCTAATAGTCCGGCAGTTGAACCGAAAAGGTGGTTTGGGAGTCCCCCAAACGTCCACCAAACAATCAGAAAATTGTGCTAATTTTGAATCAACATGCTTGAATTTTTTTCACAAATCGTGTTAAGTCTAGCATTATCGATTTATTCCTAATTCGATAAATATTTATCCTACACTAAATATGTTTCTGCCTACCCCCACATTTAAGAATGTTCTTGGAGACGAATGGCAAAAGATCTCTATGTTTGATCATTATAAAATTTCTTTCCGATTGTACAGGAAAGTGTATAAACTACATTTTTGATCACAAAGTGTTGTTTCTATCTGGAGGAATGCTACAGATGACAGTTTGGACGAGAAAATGTCGAATTGGTTTTGTTTGTCTCCAAAAACATTCGAAATCCATACATTATCGCTTAACTCCTTTTCTATCATGACTTTACGTTATATAGACAATTCATTTTGACAAACCTTTCACAGCCATCATTCTTGCAAAAGGTACAGACAGAACCGACATCATAAAAGAAAGTCTGTTAATACAAAACCACAACCCAACAATAAATCGAGCTCTCATGAGCTTTTAACTTTGGTTTTACCCGTTTTGTTATCATTTAATTTCTGCTTAGTTATTTTCGTCGCTTTTTAAATTAGTTGTATCTTTAAAAAATTGTTTATCGCAGAAGAAAGTTGGTTAATTTCATATTTTTTTTAATTTGGTTTGAATTATAGTTTTTATTAGCGGTTAATTTTATCACAGATTGTTTTTATTTCACTTTTATTATTCATTACATTTTGTATAAATACATTTTTTTGTTTTGTTTTAAGCTTCATTTAAATGTGAGCTGATATGGTTCGATTTTATTGGCAAAATTTAAAATAAAAAATTATTTAAAGCGCTGTTAAATTAGAGTTTATTTTTTTGTGATTTTTGTAATTCTTAAATATTTTTTTGTATTTGATATTATAATGAAATCTTTTTTAACAAATAGAATATGAATGTCGATCTTATATTGGTTACACCCAATTATATCCGAATCTTTTCATTAAAAGAGTAAATTTTCTTCAACATTTTCTGAAGTATAAAAAGAAATACAGAATGTAATTAACTACGTGATGCTTTTGAAGGGGTGTAACCCTATAAATTGTAATTGTATTGTCTTTATGTGTCAGTTAAGTTATTTATTTTTTATCTTTTAATTTCACTAGATTTTATGAAGGAAGTAAAAGTTTTGTTTGTGTCATAATTGTATTTAATTCTTTTAAAGGACATGTAACACAACAGCTGCTGACAATTTATTTACATGCTTGTTTAAAACAAAAATCTGCATTTTCTTTTTTAATTTTTATTGTAATGCTAATTTTTATTTGTGAAATTGAATGTTTTACACATAAAATTGAATTAACTCGCCCATTAAATGCGAATTTTAAATGCGAATTTTTCATACATATAAAAACTTATAATTATTGGCTTTCTTCACATACTCAAATCCCTTGACACATAACACCTTTCTAAGCTTCAGTAATCTTAAGTTGTATTTTGTTCAAAATGATCTCAATAGTCCGTGTTTTCATAAATCTACCTCCTTTCTCTTCTCTCCTCTCTTCATATTTTGCCTGGGTCAATGTCCTCAAAGTAGGTAATCCTCCTCTTTCCTCTCCACTTCTTCCTCTTTACCTTAACAGGTTCCAACCTCGACTTCACAACCAGTGACCACAAGCCGGTCTTCTCTTCCTTCCAAGTGGGGATCACCTCTGAATACGCGGCTCCCCCTCCAACACTGCAGAACAAACTAACAACCACAGCCCATATTACCGGACCAGAATGTCATCTCACAGTAAACTTTGACACCGTCATTGTCAAGGTAACCCTTGAACTTATCCGTTATCATAAATTATGTTTTATTTCATTGAAATGGAATTGTCAAATGTTTGTTTTGTCTTTTAATTAAATCCTAGATAGTCCACTCATTCTGGTAAAAAAAATTGGACAAATTGCTATCAAAGGTTTGACGATTTATTATGGTAGATATAAGTCCCAACAAATCCCATGGCCCAAATTTTTTTAGTTGCTATTTTTGTGTTTTCCCATTTTAAAGGATAGGAGAAATATCTATGGGTTTGGGTAAATTTAGATGAAAATGATGATTTTAAAGCAAAGAAACGTATTATTCATAGTTTTTCAACTTTAAAAAAAATTTGCATTTCACAGGCGTTTTTTGGGCGTATATTTTCTCTAATCAATCGTCAGACCTTTGTGAGCTATATGTCCACATTTTTGGTGAATTTTTAACCAGAGTAACTGGACTAAGATACGATTATGTTGAATAACTGAGCTGTATAAGTCTATTTGATCTTCAAACCGAAAATATTTTACTTTACAGACTTGGAAAATTCAAACGCCTAAATCTCTATTTCTACTAAGTCAACCAGTGTGTATACATTTTTCTATTGATCCGAACATTTATGTAACCGCAGTGTAATGCAATGTATGGATGCAATAATTGATAGAACATAAGATATCAGCTATAAAAAAAAGAAATTGTTTTCACTGGAAAAAATAATTATCAAAATTTATTCTGTCTGTTTTATGTGAATAATTTAATTTTGATTACTGGTTAAAACGACAAATTCCTTTTTTATAGTTCATGTTTATTGTGGAATATAATAACGATTGATTGACCTTAACCCTGGGTGTTCAACAATACATTTGATAGTTTATAACTAATATGTTAAACATATTAATCTTAATTATAATATTGCATATTTATATTTATAATTATATAATTGTCGTCGACTACAGTTGGTAATATTTATCTTTGATAATTAAATTAACTTTTGTTTAGTTGGCTGGTACAGAGCGCAATTTCCCCGTTTTATTGAAATTTTATTTTCATTTAAAAATTATTAAATTGCCATGACAATATTTTAATGAAAATATACAATAGAATATTAAATGTATAATATAATAAAAACACTGTAAAATAAATTAACCGCTATAATACAAAACAAATTAAAATTAGTATCTTTCATTATACATTTTGTATCGTTTTTCATATAACTATTATTATGCTCCCTTATGACTCACTCAGCCATATTAGATAAAATTTAATCCTTCGGTGTGATTTAAACGTATACAAATAGAATAACTTCTAATTAACCCTATTACTTACTTACTTACTTATATTATAAAAGGCTGCTGAATAAATTGATTCATAATTCATTGATTCTTTAATCGTTTAAAATCATAAACTTTCAAATGTTGAATTATTTTAAATTTAATTAAAAATATTAATTTGAAAAATGTTTCGATCCAATTTTTACAAAAACATTTCATAGCATCGTTAATCTTTAAGTCCCGATCTCAATCATGTTCCTATTTTTTCCAGCTCAAGAATGGTTTCCAGAAGCAACATTTTGTTTTGCTCTTCAATGGACGCATAATTGGAGGTAAAACTATTTCACCCTTTCCTAAAATGCCTTTCTGTTAGTATATGCTAAGTATACAGAGATACAGAGATACATAATATGTATATATGTTTACGAAATAAGTATCTCTGTCTGAGAATTCGAACGTCGCATGAAACTGGAAACATGTTTCTACATAATTAATTTTTATTTCGTTCATGTACTTTAAGATGGAAACAATGCCGTAGTATTGATTGGTAACTAAGCAACAATAAAATATAACAGCTTAATCACAAGAAATATTTAATAAGTTATAAAAACTGGACTAATTGATTGTGAAAAACAGTTTTTTATACAGCTCAGAGAAAATGTTAACTTTTTATTTATCTATCATTGTTTAGATATCTTGCAGGTTGATATCATTCTATTCAAACACTTTTTTACTTGGTGATTTTTACCTGTTTTACAAAAGGTGATTCCATAAGTTACTTCCTCTTACAGATCAGATAATACGCAGCAAACAAAACACACACTTTCTAACACCAGAAGAACTCCACATAGCCAGCTACAACACACCGGCCTCCACATCAACATCAACACCTTCAGGCTCCACTTCCTCCGGCTCCACGTCCACCTCAACGACCACCAGCTATGCGCACCCAATTAGTCTCAATCAAGCGTCCACCACAGGCGCAGGTGGAGGAGGTAAGGCTGTGTCAGACAATGGCAGTGTCAGTTCCCTGGGCAGTAGTAATGACGCTGGCCATCATGGACAACAACAGAATTTGTCTGCAGTCTGGCAGGGGGTATTTCAACCTCTGGAGGTGATTGCTGGAAT
>JAUZNC010032891.1:8324-18489 GCA_034780395.1 Vannuccia rotundouncinata
TGTTAAGAGTAAATGTTCTAATGAATGGCTGCATGAATAAAAGATTTATTAATTTTCACTTATTCAAATATCCCCTATAAAATAAACACAATTTTGTAACTTTTATCCAACAACTTTTTGTCTAATTAATTCCACGACAGCTTGTCACAATATTTAAGTAGATAGTCTCTGTTGTACTATCGTCCCTTCTTGTTCAATTATCTCAAATAAGTAAATCGGGTCTCTAGTAAATGCATTTCATAAACTCTTATTATTAAACTTGACGATGTAAAACTTCTGTCTGAAACATGATATACGATATATTTAACTATAGTCCGCAAATAAGTAATTCCGAACAGACTGTCAGCTACAATTAACTTGCTGATTATATACATATATATTAGATTGGTGATTTTAATGGGTATTTTAGTTTATATATATATATTGGGACATCTATAAACGTATAAACCCATTATGTAAACTTATTAACATAGTAGTTAAGTATGTATAAGAATTTTTTATAATTAACTCCCCCATCGTAAGAGAAATTTAGCCGGGCAAAAGCCATAATTTTGACTTGCTTTGGAATAAATATTTCTATAGCTATAGTAAGGTGTACTGTCGTTAAACAGGAAAATTGTATCACTTTTGTTGGAAAAAGCTGAATTTAATTATTTTTAATATTTACATCTCATGGGACGCTCAACTGAAGGAATTATGCTAATTTGACTGAGTTAATTTAATAAAGAATTAGGAAACATAAAATAGATTTTCGTATTTAAAAAAACGCTGCATTCTTTAAGCAACGAGGTTCACAAAAATATCAGGAAAAGCAGTTATTTTTCTCGTCCCATAGTACCAAATTACAACTTCCTAGTATGTGGCTTTAAATATCAAGACAATTTATGGAAAAGTATAAATGTAAATGAGGTCAATGTCATTCAGATACCATCGATTTTTTGATTTACTATATAATACTGAAATTAGATACTGTTGCATTTCATAGAAGCTTTAACATAACATATTGACTTAATACATTAACATTAATACTATTCAGAATACGTTTTAATCTCCTCTAATAAAGAATAACTAATTAAAAGAAAAGCAAAGAAAACACAATCGTAATTAAATCGTAGCATATAGAAGTCTTATAAAAGAAATGTGAAACGAAAAACAATTCATTATTCAAAGCTAAAATATCGTAAAATACTAATTTTTAGAAGTTTTAAAAAATATCATTGATTAATAATTAAATAGTATGGGATTGTGACATCTAGCTTATGACCCATCCCCCCCCCCCCGCCAAAATAAATTTGAAATTTGACTTCTACATCTAAAATTAATTCGAATTTTTT
The DNA here is from genome assembly GCA_034780395.1 of Vannuccia rotundouncinata. Taxonomy (NCBI): domain Eukaryota; kingdom Metazoa; phylum Platyhelminthes; order Proseriata; family Coelogynoporidae; genus Vannuccia; species Vannuccia rotundouncinata. The sequence continues at coordinate 9,659 of JAUZNC010032891.1, forward strand.
TTTAAAAACCGGAGAATATGTCAGTGTATTTTTCTTACTAGGTATATCTATGAATTTATTAATGATTATGGATTTTGAATTAGCGGTGAATATCAACACCCAAATATTTTGTTATCTAAACGCTTATTTCAGAATAAACAGAGATTGCATAATATGAGCGGAATATTAGTGGAATATACATACAACAATTGCAGCATGAAGGTTCTGCTATATTATAAGAAGTTATATTGTTACATTTTTATTATAAATTCAAAATAATTTAATATTTTAGAGGTTTTCTGTTATTTTTAAATTCTATTTCGTTTACCCTTTTCTTTTGTCCTAAATTATGAATATAACAATTATTTGCACTTCATTTTTGTATATCTTACTCAATATTCTATATATTTTGAGATTCTCAACTTGCCCACCGGGCTAGTAAAATAGTCACAAAAATCGAAGAATATTTGGCGATAATGAAAAATTACGTGTAAATTAAAAATATAAATGAATATTTTTGAATATTGTGAACCGATGAATAGTGATTGTTTGATTAATAAAACTCGATATTTATTGATATATTTAGTTCTTATATCATATCAGAAATTAATGAGAGCTTTATGTATTTTAAAAAATATTAATTGTGTGACTGCATCACATTATATGTGTAATCAAATTATTGAAATAAAATATAAAATACAATAGTCTAACTACTAATAATGACTCGTAAAGTTCCAAATAGTCTCTTCTTTATTATGAAAATATTCAGTTATCACAAATCTCTGTTTGTTAAAGGAATAAATTACTACAAACAAAGTAGCACAATCGTTGAAGCGCGCTAAGCTACCAATGCTGTGGCCTAATAAATAACAATTATCATGCCTGAGAAAAGTTAATAATTCAGAAGCATAAGAAGAAAACAATATTGCCATAATATTAAAAAATACAACAATATTTATGTTCTGTAAATATATAGTTCCGCATGAATAGTTCCAAATGAAAATAAAAATAATATTCGGATATACTACATTATTTTACCGCCTATATTTGCCGCTATATATATTTTTGCTGCATAAAACTACAAAAAATATTCTTTTCTAAAAAATTTTAAAATCGGCTTTTTTTATTAATTGACGTATTTATTAAATGATAAATATACGTGATATCAACCAAAAAATAGTGTCTCATTAGACGTTGGGTATGATGAAGATATATATTTCAGTCAGTTAATAAAAGATCAGTCACAGCTTACTGGAACATTGACATATGGTTTGTTGTGCACGAACATATTTCCTTGACTAAGCGCCGTTGTGATGGTTGCTGTGAACATCGAAATTATGCAAAGGCCAAAGATAATCCAAAAGAAGGCAAATATTCGTCCAAGTATTGATCTGGGAACGCGGTCACCATATCTGAAAAATAGAAATACAAAAATAATTATAAAAGAATATAAAATGAGAAATTTTATGAATTCATATTTATGATAACGGAAGATATTTTGCGTTGGATATTTTCGTTTCATCAAAATTTCAAAAATATTATGAAACAAATCATATTTAGTGAATAATATTATGAATGTTCATGATTTTTAGTCAGTTTGATAGAAAGTAAATCTTTTTAAACATATTTTACACATACATTCAGCGAAATTTAGAGATTTTTCTGTGTTAATAGATTTTTCTGGGTCTGAAGTATGTGTAAATATTTGTTTAAAAACAAACTTTTATCAAACTATAAATATTTTAAGTAGAAATATTTAAAAAAATAATTATTTTAAAACTTTAAAGTAAGATATTCATTTGTATAAAGTCTATAAATACAATATATTCCCTTTTCAGAAAGTAAAACTTATTTTATTACATATCGTTACGTTGAAAAAGAAAAATGCAATTTCACAGAGATGTTTAGCTAAATAGAAATTTCAATTCGAATCATTTAATTTCTTGATTGTAAATATGAAAATTTGTATTTGGATTATAAACATATTTATATAATCAAAATTATAAATTTCTATAACAAATAAATGTCTTTTTTCAAACCAATTAATGTTTTCAAAAAATAATCTCATAAAATAAATATACACAATATACAAACTATAAGAGAATATTGCCTAAATAATTATATTGTTTATGATTTATATCATATATTGTAAACGACCTCATATATCTCTTAACTACCTACATAAGTACTTGACTGGCTGCAACATATATAACATAATCAATTCGGAGCTGTCTAGCTAATCTCTGATATTGATTCAAGTGTCGGCACTCAATCAATGTTGCTGACAAGCGCAATTATATATATATATATATATTTGAAGACTTGGGAGTATTTGTTTGGATTGTGTTCTGCCGAACAAAGTAAAATATTATATTTACAAAATATGATTTGATGATTTGGGATCTTTTTCTTCAACTTATCCTTCTTAATTTATTGTCAAAAGAAATGAACTTGGTAGTAAAAAATTTCGAATTATTTATAAGTTTTTTATATAATTTATATTCTTATAAATTATTTCTTTGCGTTTATTAAAGTTGAATAAATATTAATTTAACTTAAAAATCACATCGCTATATAATTAATAACATTTTAATAAATGTTTCAAAAGTGAAGAAATGGAATTTTAGTTTTGATTAATAATAAAATAAAATTTAAAGTTTTATAAAAAGGGAATCTTTTCTTATTTCATCATATATACAAAGCATGATATATTGAGATTAAAAGTTGATCGAATTTCAGTCAAGAGGCATTCGTTAACTCTGATCGCATCAATGATTCAGTCAGTCCGGACGATTAGTTTTCGAGATAAAAGATGCTGTTTGTCTCGCTATGCAATCTTCTTTTCTTTACTTCAATACGACAATTTCTTTATGATGAGTGCTCCTGCATATGACAATATTCTTTACTAATTATTATTAAATATTTCAATTTCGTATTAGATCACAAAATCGTTTCATCAATTTAATAAGTTTGGCAATAACAGATGGATAACAGTTGGATAAATTGCAATATTTGAAGTACGTTTAGTAAATGTAAAAATATTTTTAACTCAAATGAAATATTACCTTGCTTATATATTATTTTATTATATTAGCTTTTATAAACTCTTTTAACTAACCTGAAATAGAAATAGTTTTAATGATTCATTTAAATTGTTTGAATTTATACGAACTTTAACATATTTTTAAATTTGATAATTAAAAAAAATATTTTGTCTTTTTTTCCAATCGTCAAATAACGTCTCATTATAATATAAGATATGATAAAATGATATTTTAAAACTTTTAAAACGTTCAATTAACCAGGCAATGTATATTTTACATATTAATGATCATTTACATATCGCACAAATAGTAAACATTCAACCTCAATAAAAAAACGTTTCGTGTTTCCTCTCCGTCATCTTAATTTGTAGCGATCACTTTAAGGAAGAGTTTGACATAGTCTATATATGTGCTAATAAATTCTACATGGACTTTAACTGCTGAAAATATGTCCCATTATGGCAGTTCACAGCTGTTGTCCAATAATCACAGAAAAAAAGTCATAATAAGTTTCATGATTTTGATTTACATGAAGAGTATATCTATAAATTTCCCTAAACAGGTTGATAAACTGGTGTTACTGTCTCACTTTGGTTGTGTGACAGTTTCACTCTCTGTCTGTGTGACTGTTTCACTGTCTTTGTGTGTTACTGTTTAACTGTCTTTGTGTGTTACTGTTTAACTGTCTGTCTGTGTGACTGATTCACTGTCTGTCTGTGTGACTGTTTCACTGTCTGTGTGACTGTTTCATTGTCTGTCTGTGTGACTGTTTCACTGTCTCTTTAATACATTCATAGTTTTAGATATGAAAAAATTGTTATTAGGTTCCTTAACTAAAGTCAATATCTAGTTCTCAACTGAAATGAATTCCTCGTTACTCTGAAGAATGTGTAGGTACTGCCGGTGTTTAATTCATAATAAACTGTAAAAATTGTATATTGAGTAAAAAAAGTTTTCTGAATTAAATTCTATGAATTAAAAAGGTTTAGGCATGCATATGCAAGAGTTATTTATTAGGTAAACTTAAAATTAATCATGTTTTTGTTTTACTAAAATTTATACTTCATATTTTAAGATTGTAAAATTGTAAAATTGTTTCATTTTTGATTTATGCAAAAACGTTATTATTTGTTTTCTGTTTTCTGTTTTACTCAAAGAAAAGATAAACAACTTTCTAATTGCCTTTCAATTTTATTTTGCAAAATAATTTTTTTAATTTATGACATTTTACCCACTTCGTTGTATAAATTATACATGAAGGATTATCTTTCTGATTGAGAATAATTAAAAATGACATTTTTCTAAACCATTTCTGGAAATATGTCTTACTAATCCTTTAGTTTCGCTTGGGGAAATTAGACAAACACCACTTTTATACAATAAATCGATGCATTAAAAAAATAATCCATATTGCAATTCTAAAATCCTTTTCGTTTAAATTGTATTAGAAGCTGGAAATTATGCATCAATCAATCTCTGTGTAGTCTAAAAGTTGTTTACATCAAAAACCAGTTCATTTAAGCAATATAAGAGTTAATTAGTCGAGAACTGACTGTTCTCTAAACTTATTGATTACATTTGAAAATATTTAATAACGGTTTGAGCGCGCCTAAAAAAACTGGCGTGTATATTCCGGCCCATCTCAAAATTCTAGATCTGCCTTTCACAATTATTATTTTTTAATAATGTAAATAGAAATAAATTAAAGATTTGGTAAATATTTAAAAAATATATTTCCTCTTTTAAATTGCATATAATAGAACATATAATGGAGCGTATACATGAAATAGAAAAAAATCTCAAATTTAAATATTGTTCTAAAAAATCTTTGGCTGAAATTCATCAAAATAGTCATTTATATTCCAGAGTGAAAAGTTTTTACTACAAATTGGTAATGAAATTTTTTATAATTATTTGTAGATGTTTAAGGAAATAAAAGTGCAGATATAAAAAATACTGTAAAGTGATTTTTTTTAATGTGTAACATTCTGAAAACAATGATATAACCTTTCCTACGAAAAGGTTATGTCTGTCAACCCCTCCTATACTACTAATTATACGACTAGAAGTACTTTTTGGATTAATTTGCAGACATGTTCACATAATCTGATGAAGAATTGCATATACAAAATTGGTCATAAAAGCTATCATTTAAGAACTTTTAGATTATTAACCGAGTTATCGTGTCTAGCATTTTCCAAAGATTCAGCTTGTACCAAAGTATTCAACCAATAAAAAACTTCTAAGTTTTTTTTAGAATTTATTCGGGTCAAAAGTTCAAAAAATTATAATTTTTAATTAAATTTAGAACTATATATTTGGAATTAATTGAGCTTCAATATTTTCTAAGGCTTTAACAATTGAGCGACGTTTGAGGTGGCTGCCACCCCAATGACATATTCATTGTTATGTAAATCGCGAATGAAATTACCAAATTAACTATTTTTTTTATTTTTCTATCTTATTAGCATGTGTCACTATGTCACAGCAGTTTGACCTTTCAAAGTTAGTATTAGAAACCTATTAGCGCGGACATTTGGGGTTAAAACCATCCCATAATGGAATCAGCCGAATGCCTTTTTTCTTTCCCATTATCGTTCTCTGGTCAACGTTTTAAATTGTATGTGAGGATGACGAGCGGACAAGTACGAAAAGACACTTTCCACTTCTACAATAGCAACACAAAAATCTTACTGGGTTCCTTTTGGAGCAAAAGAGTGAAGACCATTAACCTTTTCGGCTCATTCGTCAGGTAAATGAAAAAACAAACCCGATTAAACCTTCAAAATTTTATTCATAAAAACTAAATTATACCTCTATTAGAAATACCTATAATTAAAGAGTATATATCGATTTAAAATCTGATTATAAGTTCACCCCTTAGAATTCTGAAAAACTTACAAATCTGTTTTTAACCCTGTACATCATTAATGCTAGCTACAACGTCGTCGAACAAGTTAAACTAACTGGTTAAGGAGATCCTTTTTAAAAACATTATCAATTTTTGAATACAAAGATGTATACTCTATGAAAATGTCCAGTATTGAGGGTTGAGGATTTCAAAAGGTTTATTTGATTATTGCTCTGATAATTAATTTTCACATCAACTTCTTCCTCCTCAAAAAAACTGAATCCCCTTAAAGGACGTATTTTAAAACGGAACAATATCTAGCAAATAAAAAATAATAATATAGGGAAAATTGAAAATTTAGTCATAAATAATCTACAAACCGGTTATTAAAAAACATAGTTCAGTTTTATCTAATGAACTGAAATATGAATTATCTCCACCATACACAATCAGAAATGGGTACTAAATTTCGTAGCGTGATGTTATTTAATATGAGGATAGAAGGATTTCATTCACAGAAATTTAGAAAATTATCGATCTTGATGAATTGAGGTGATATCCCCATGCGCATATTTACGAATGATGTTACATTATGTTTCAATTTTTTATGATACATAGTACTCTGCATTAATTTAAAATTAAAAAAATTAGATTTCTAATTATATGCGAAAATATTTTTAACATTATTCAACAATTAAATTAGAATTTTTACACTAATTTTTAAAGAATTCAATAAATATTGAATCAAAACAATATTAATTAAGGTTAACTTATTCAAATTAATGTTAATTCATTTAAATTATTCATAGTTATGATTTTTGGCTTGTTTTAAGAAGAATTGCCATCAAGAATATGTCCTTAACAACTGTCTATTTAGTGATCTCCTAGATTTACGATAGGCAAATATTCTAGGACTAAATATATATATATATTACAAGGACGTACGCAGAGGGGGGGGGGGTGCGAGGGGTGCGTACACCCTCCCCAAAATTGTTTGAGAGGTCCATTTAAATATACATTTTACACTAGATAAAAACGATCTTTTATAGAATAAATTAGGCAAACTGGACGACCTAAAGTATATCTAGCTATTACTTTAGAAATTTACAAATAGACATATTTTAAAAAAAGACTTATAATATATTTAGAATATTATAAATAACTTTTCTAGTTGTAAAATGGGGGGAAACGACCGAATCCGTGTCCGTTTTTTGATTGGAGCTTTCATAAAAAGTTATGGCCAATTGAACATTTTATTTTTTTTGTTCAATCAACTCCAAATTTTCAGGAACAGCGTTTTGATTTGCTAGAAGCAAAACTCGAAACAATCTAAGAAAAATATTAAAAGGCAAAAAAGTTACAATGAGTTAGGGTTAGGGGTCAAATTACGTACTTTAAAAATTCTGACAGACCGCGTAGGTTCGAGATTTTGAGTTAGCTACGGATTAATGTGTATAAACATGTAACTTAGATATCTGCCAAAGGAATCGGCACAAAAAGTGTTTTAAAAAGTTATAGGTCACTTTTCACTTTGAAACCTAAGCAATAACTTATTTATTTATTATATAAAATGTGACCTCAATATGGGATGCATGATTTTTCCAAAAAAATTATAAGTGTGTGACGGGACTGTCCTTCTTATACATCGTAGAGATTTTAATTCTTCATCTGAATCTGTAAAAATTATTAAATTATCTCTTTTACTTTTTTCAAAAAATAAAAAATATATTGTTTTAATTACTTTTTTTAATTTTTATGGACAGTTATCGGCCAATAGCGTCTTACTCGGACATTTAAGACAACGTATCCCAATTAATAAAATATGCTCCTTTTCACTGCCCATCTTCTGGTATCTGTGGTCTTACTATCGGTGATCCGTGCACTTTTTATCTAAGATCTAGGTCCAATTTTTCTATACTTTATATGTTTTTTTTTCAATTTTCAATCTTGAATGGATTTTCTTTTATGTATGGATAGCCAGTCTGATGATGGTCACATACAACATCTGACTTCTCTATTCGGAGCTTTAATAAAAACTAGTACTCGTAGCGGTCCCAAGAAGTGCTATGCCAAATTTCAGATCGATAAGATGCTCCATTCAAATTTGACAAAGAAGATTAGTATCTTAAGAGGCTAACTTCAAATTTGAAGTTAGCCTCTTAGGACTTTGACAAGTTTTTTATATCAATTGCGTATTTTTAATTTATTTTATTTTTTAATACTATGTACTCCGATATTATTAATTTCACATTATTTTATGTATGTATATGTGTATATGTGTATGTATGTATGCCATGAATACATTATATTCAAGCATATAATCGATTTCTAAAGTAAGATCTACATAGATCTAAAGCTACATATATATGAAATTAGTCCACATTTAAAATTTCGTACCACCCCCCCTTCATAAAATTTTCAGCGTACGGGCCTGTATTAAAAAAATATTAAAGTATATGTCGATACTTAAGAGTTGAATTCAAAATTTCTCTTTTATCAACAGTAAAGGGACTGATCGGCACATATTTTTGAATTTGGAGATAAGTAAACACCAAGAAGTAATCTGGAGACACCCTTGTGCAAATTTCGTGTATTTAAAATATTACATAGACGAAGATGTTGTTTCCGTGTGGTGCATGTTAAGTTTTGATAGAGTTGCAATTCAATATTAATAAGTCTGCAACAAACGACTCATGTTGGATTAAGGCGCATTTCACTGATTACACATTGTAGATTTCAGTTTAAATTTTCACTATTTTCAATAAAGTACACGGTTAAAGTGCACCACTAAAGAACACGAATACAGACTGTGCTGCACCACTAAAGAACACGAATACAGACTGTGCTGAACCACTAAAGAACACGAATACGGACTGTGCACCACTAAAGAACACGAATACAGACTGTGCTGCACCACTAAAGAACACGAATACAGACTGTGCTGCCCCACTAAAGAA